>APFE031362965.1:73092-79227 GCA_000404065.3 Pinus taeda
TTATGCATGGAATGGAAGGTTGGTCAGTGCAAGGCATACATCTCATGTGAGAAGTAGGAAATATGGCCCTCTTGCCTCATATCTTGGTCATGTGACATTCTATACTTGTGAAAACTTTGGTCATAGGGCTATAGATTGCAAGATGACTAGGTTCTCAAGGAAAATCAACCAAAAGGAGAGGAAACATTATCTTTGTACTCACAGACATTTTCTATTCAGAGAAAGAGAGAAGAGCAACCCCACCTTCCACTTGGGTTTTTCCCCCAAAAGGGTTTCCTAGCTCATATAATATGTCAAATGTTTGTGTTTGAGTGAGATATTATTTTGTTTCACTCTATTTTATACATAATTTTAATTTGGACGCATACATTATTAATAGTAACTTACATATCCAGCAATCTGAAAAGAAATAAAATTGTAATAATGTAGGATTTTAGATTTTAAATATAATTTTATCAGATATATTGTGACAAACTCTCCAGTGGAATATCCACAACATTTTACAGATCACATTGGTATTAGAGAATTTTTCTTTGGGTATATTGTGGAGATTTACAGGGGATCTAGATTAGTTGGGCTAAATGTTGTAAAACCCTAATCATGGGAAACGAATTTGTGAATAACCCTCATGACATGCAGAGGAGAGGTTTTTGCGGTTGGAAAAACAAGTCGTGGATATAGTTCATAATGTAAATCTCCTCATGAAAACTTTGAGTAATAAGCTCAAAATATTCAGAGAAGATGGGGTTCTAATGCAAAGAAAAAATCATAAGTGGGATCAGGGGATTAAGAAAAAACAGAGAACTAGTTGAAGAAAGGACCAAAAAAAAATTCAACCTAGTTCAAGTGTCATGAATCAATCATAGTCCCTATTCAAAATGGAATAAAATGTCGATATTAAGTCATACCATAGCGAGGTTGATGCTCTGAAGCTAACTCAATGGTTGTAGCAACTAGAAGTGTATTTCAATGTCCATCATATTGAGGAAGAAGATAAGATTTCATATGCATTGCTAAAATTAGAGAGTCATGGCATGAATTGGTGGGAAAGCGACATAAATACCCTAAGGTTGGAGGGAGAGCCTCCATTGACTAAGTGGGAGGAATTTAAAACCCTCATTAAGTCATAGTTTTACCCTTTTGGGTATGTGAAGGGCCAATATATTTGGTGGCACTACTTCAAGAAAATATTAGAGAAATTTTGAAGTCTAGAATGGGTCTCAAAACAAAAAGGTACAACCAAAATAAAATTTATAAGAACCAATAAGATTCAAGATGATGATGTCAACATGGGCGATGATTTACCATTTTTGGGGTAAAAAAATAAAAAGATTAAAAAATAAATAAAAAAATAAAAAAATAAAAATTGTTTTTTTTAACTCGTATTTTCAACTTATCACCCTGCAATTTTACTCAAATTTCGAGCAGAAGCATTTATTGGATGTAGAATTTAATTCCTCATCCATACAAAGGTATGCAACATGGTACTCGTTGAATGATGAATTAAATTCTACATCCAACGAGTGCTCCTGCTCGAAATTTAGGTAAAACCGTATGGAGATAAGTTGAATGCTCCAAGAATGCTCTAAGAGTGCAAAAGTATGAGAGAATGAGAGAATAGAAGACAGTTCAAAATCTGAACTAACAAGAGATCCAAATAACAAAAGCTATGAATTTATCCTCAAAATCCATTTTATCGAGCCCTCTATTTTCTTCATTTTCCTTCATTCTTCCTTCAATTTCCCTCTCATGTAAATCTATGTCTCTTCATCTTCATTTTCTCCTATTTTCCTTTATTTCATAAATAAATTCCACTTGTTGCCTCTTTTACTTTACCAATTACTTTTCCAATTTCCTTATCCATAAATAAACCAAAAGTGATCCCTGCTACAATTTCTACCCACCATTGAGCTTAGAATGTGTGTCCCATGACTTTGGTATTATTTTATTTACATGGAAAATCAACTAGGGGTTGTTACATGTATCTCCCCAAAGAACCCAAATGTACTCCTCAAGATTTTTTGGGGTCTACACTGCCATATTTTGGATCGAATGATGTTGTTAAAGCCCATATTAGTGCTTGATGCTTGTGTACAGGGACAATACCTAGAGAACATAGACCTGAAGAAAGTACAATCAAGTGGATCGAAGTAGAAGGAGAAATTAGGCGTTTCTAAGGAGTGGAAGAAGAAGATGAAATAGGGAAAAGATAAAAAGATAATAACCACAACACATCCGTGAAAATTTCCAAGAAACCACTGCAATAATGACGACCATATAGAGGAGAAGTTCTTGAATTTGCATCCAAAACTTAACTCGAAGAACAAAAAGAAAGACAATAAGAAGAAGAATTCCATGGCCATTGATTTGAGCAACCAAGTTGAAAGTAGCTTGGATGTGGATGAGAAGATCATTTGTACATCAATGTGAAAGGAGTTGAATCTTAGTATCCTTCAAAAACAAGAAGAGGAAGAAATGACCTAACTCTTCCATATAAAGATATAGGTTGAGAAGACAAATATTGATGCCCTATTTTACTTAGGATCACAAAAAAATATCATTGCAACAAATTTGGTGAAGAAGTTGGGGTTGGAATTTGATGTTCATCCAAGCCCATATCCATTAGGATGGGTAAATAAGGATGTGAAGTTGAAGGTAACAAAATAATGCAAAACTAGGTTTTCTATTTGTTGGGTTGTGCTATATTATTTCCACAACTAGCCCTAGTAGAGCTGGGGGGTCACAGAAGGGGTGGTAGGCCCCCCTCTACAGGGCCTGGGGCAATGCCTTGGGAATTTTTTTTTTGGACCCTATATTAGGTGGGCAGACCTACCTATGGTTTTGTGCATGGATTTCACACATGGTTTTGGGTGCAATGGTTTTCGGTCCATGGTATTTTGTAGATCCGATCAAGGGAACTACATTTATGTTCTAATCCAGGGTTTATGGATGCTTCAACATGTATATATATATAATATAAATATATTATATATATAATATATATATATATTATATATATATATATTATATATTATATATATATTATATATATATATATAGATTGTAACATTGAAAGGAACATAATGAAAAATCAATCTGGTAGTCCTAGTTTTGGGATCCAGGGTAAATATATGTGTATGTTTGTTTTATGTGTTATGCTCTCACCATTGTTTATTTTCTATTTTTAGAATTCGTATGCAGGTAATTTATGTACAAGGTTAAAACCTACATTTGGAATCATAGTTGTTTTGGATTCAAGGGGATGCCTTTGTTGTTGAGGGTTTTTTGCTCGGGCCTGTGGTAGACCCTATTCAGTGGGAGATCTGCAGGATCGATTCTTGTGGTGAAGGAAGATGGCGAGTAGTGGAAAGATAGAGATCAAGAAATTTAATGGTCAGAGTTTTTTGTTGTGGAAACTCCAAATGGAGGATATGCTGGTGGATAAATATCAGTGGATCACAGTAGATCTGAGTACTAAACCAACGACAATGTTCGATGAATACTGGAAGAAGTTGGATCTGAAGGAAAAATCCACAATACGATTGTGTGTCTCAGATTTAGTATTGTTGAATGTATCAGGGGAAGCTACGATGAAGGATTTATGGGACAAGTTAGGGACTTTGTACCAATCTTAGTCTCTAGTGAATAAACTGTTCCTATGGAAAAATATGTATAACCTGAGGATGAAAGATGGAGACTCGGTGACAGAGCATTTAAGAATGTGGTAAGCCAGTTATTATCTGTTGATATTAAAATTTTAGATGAAGATAAGTGCATCAGTTTGTTGTGTTGTCTACCAGATTCGTGGGATATTCTAGTTGTTGCAATAGGTAGCAATGCAACTACCTTGTAGTTCGATGAAATAGTCTCATCCTTGTTGATTGAGGAGATGAGATGGAAAAATATGGAGAGCTAGAATGGTGATGCCTTGTCTATATGAGGATGGTCCCAGAACAGAAACAAAAATTCCTCGAGTGGGAGATCTAAATCTCCAGGAAAACCTGTAAAGATGTGCTGGAAATGCGGAAAGGAAGGGCACTACAAAAGAGAGTGTAAATCTAAAGCTCCTGAGAAAGGAAAGGGATTTGATGATTCTCCTTTTGTAGAGGTGAAAACAACCTCAGACGAAGGTGGGGATGTGTACTTGGCTTCTTCTTCAAATAAACATGTAGATCATGAGGAATGGTTGATTGACTCAGGTGTATCATTTCACTTCACTCCCCATAGAGAGTGGATATGCGAGTATGAGAAATATGATGGTGGTGATGTCTTCTTAGGGGATGATAGGAAGGCTAGAATCACTAGCCATGAAAAAACCAAGTTGAAGTTGCAAGGTGGAAAGTTTAGAACACTTCTGGGTGTTCTGCATATTCCTGCATTAGCCATAAATCTGATTTTTGTTAGCAAGCTAAATGATGCAAGTGTAAAAACAATGTTTGAGAAAGATACCTTCAAGATGGTTTGGGGAGTGCTGGTATTTATGTGGGGAGATCATATTGGAACTCTGTACATGTTTCAAGGTAGCACTGTTAATGATGGGTGCAACAGTTCTTTGGTTCCTTAAAGTGGAGCAGAAAATATAGTGGTCTTCGGAGAAGACCATGCTATGGCATCAAAGGCTTGGACATATTAGAGAGAAGGGCCTTCAAATACTTCATGGTAAAGGTATGGTAGAAGGTATGTCTAATAGCTCTCTAGATTTTGATTTCTATGAAAATTGTGTATATGGGAAGTAGAATCGGGTGAGTTTCCCCTCTGGAGGTAAGAGGGCAAAACATATATTAGAGCTTGTGCATAGTGATGTGTTTGGACCTGTGTCAGTTCCATCACTGGGTAAGTCTGTGTACTATGTATCATTTATAATGACTTCTCAAGGAATACATGGATATATTTCCTGAAGAAGAAATATGAAGTCTTTGACAGGTTTAAATAATTTAAGGCTCTGGTGGAAAACCAGACAAGGAAGAAAATGAAGGTGACGAGGATAGATAATGGTGGAGAGTTTTGCAAGAATGAATTTGAAGAGTTCTTTAAGAAGTGTGGTATAGCATGCAGAATACTAATCCATACACACCTGAGAAAAATGGAGTTGTAGAAAGAATGAAAAAGACATTGATTGAAAGGGCAAGAAGCATGCTTAGTGGTGTCAGGTTAGGATAAGAATTCTGGGCAAAAGCGGTGGAGACTACACATTACCTAGTCAACAAATCACCTTCATCAACGTTGGAGGATAAGACTCCACAAGAGGTATGGACTCGTAAGAAACATTCTCTTTCACATCCGAGGGTATTTGGATGTGATGCATATGTACATGTTCCAAAGTAGAAAAGAACAAAGTTGGATAGTAAATTTGAAAAGTGCATCTTTATTGGGTATAAAGATGGTTTAAAAGGTTATAATCTTTGGAACCCAGTAACGAGGAAGGTTGTGTACAACCGACGTGTGGTGCTTAGAGAGGTGAAAGATTTTATTAAACATGAAGTCCTACCAACGGAACCTGAGAATATAGAGTTTGAGCTAAAGGAGGAAGAATCGGGCTCTACAATAGAAGAGGAATCATAAGATGAAGAGCCACAAACTCTAGTTGTGAGAAGATCAGTTTGAGATAGAAGGCAGCCAAAAAAGTATAGTCCATATGTTTTCTGTTCAAATTTTTCTTTATCTATTACTAATGATGATCCCGGAAATGTGAAGGAAGAAATATATTCAGAGGTATTGTTATTGGTTCCATTATGAAAGAATCTATGTTAAGATATATAAGAGGATGTTCTATGTGCACTAGTAAGCCAAGTAACAGTAAGTTGCCTTTGTATACTCCACTTCCTATTCCTTCACGTCCTTGGGAAAGTGTTTCCATGGATTTTGTAGGAGGATTATCTATGTCTAGAAAAGGTCATGATTATTTATATGTTGCAGTGGATCTTTCAACAAAATTCGTGTGTTGATGCCTTGTAAGAAATAGGTAACAACTAAGCAAACTACATAGATGTTCTTCCATAATGTTTGGGTTTATTTTGGGTTTCCCACTTCTATTGTTTATGATCAAGATTCTCGATTTATCAAGAAGTTTTGGTCAAGTGTATGGGAACTCATGAACACAAAGTTAAACAATAGCACATCATTTCATCCACAAAC
>APFE031362965.1:93951-121451 GCA_000404065.3 Pinus taeda
TAGAACAATGAGAAATAATAGCAAGTATTTTATTATTCAGAAAGAAATGTTCACTTGCCTCTTCGAGGGGGCAACCTCCAATAGAGTTGAGCTCAATTACAAAATAAGACATGATGCTCCTCGAGGGGAGTCTCTATCCTTTATATAGGATTTATACATGCAATACAATGGGGCAATACCATGGTTTTTATTAATACCATCTATCTAATACCATGGCCCATTTGCAACTAACTGTGGTCCCTTCATTAAATGCGGGTTAACCACATACAATTATTAATATGGGCTTTATTGACTCTTTACTTAACTATAACTATGACTCGACCCTATTACATAAATAAGGGGGTTAGGGTGGGACCCTAACAAGGAGACGACTTAGAATTGTGGAACAATGCATTTACTTAGCATGCAATCTAGAATGGTGGAGGCATTTGATACCACAAGATAGCATTTGATATTAAGAGGTTATGATGCAATTATGGGTGTGGATAACTTTGTATAATTTTATAATCTAGAGAAAGGCACTTTGGAGACATTGTCAACTATGTAGTCCCTTGAAATATTTGTTTGGTATTTTTCATGGATGGAAAATTTTACATCATAAGAAAGATGATAAGAAATATAGAATATCCTACATGTGGTGAAGAATTTAGTCTTGAAATGAGAACATGGAGGAATATTCCATACATGTTTTCTAGAGGCAACACAATCGACCGTGCATTGTCTTTACTAACTATGATGAAGAAAGTCATGAGAAACTATTAATATGACATATTTGTTATACAAGAAAAAAAGTTGGGGACATACTCTCTTTAACAACAGGCAACAAACTAACTCCTCATCTTTAATAAGAAAAAGCATAATGTAGGTGAACTAAACTACCATTGGTTTAATTCACTTTCCAAAAAAATGCATTGCAGTTACTAATTACAATGAATAAAATTGTGACAAATATGTCTTTACTAACTACGATGAATAAATTAATGAAAAAGCTATTAATATGACATTTTTTATACAAGAAAAAAAGTCGGGGATACAATTTCTTTATCAACATGCAACAAACTAACTCATTATGTCTATAGGCATGCTCTATATTGGAATTAATGTGCAACAATTTTAAATATTTAAAATTTAAAAAATATTTGGATTGTCGTGATTTCATATACTCCAAATATTCTTCGTCTTAGTCTTAATCTGATAGACTAAATTAAAATATTGGATAATGGATTGTCATAGTTTTCAATTGCTGCAGTTTTTATGCCACACGTTCAATACGAGTCTTTTTGGTTCTCAAAGTCATCACATATCTGTTCAAGCTTCACATCCTTGGCGCATCAATTATATTCCATTGCTCGGAGCCTTTGCCTAGATTTTGAAAGTTAAACTAATCGAGTTTGAAAATATCCCAAGTTGTTCATAAGTCTGAGTTAGACTTACAATTGACGTTTATTGCATTGTCACACAAGATTATTAGTTGATTGTAGGAAAAGTCTATAACATGGTAGTCATCAATCCAAGTACATGCATTCTACCCTAATAAAGATAAGCCCTAGTAAACATTTCCCTAAGACTCATTTAAGATTATCTCTATATACTTTCATTGCTAAAGGTTTTGCAAATGTTAAAATGGTATGGCATCATGGCAGACCCCTATGGTATTTTTCCATTACATCGCACATTATATGTGAAGGCCAATGGACAAGGAAGCCAAAATTGTCGAGGGAAAACATGGGAAAGTAAATAGCTTGATCATGATTAAGCAATGTTTTGTTAAATTTCTAGGGACGCAACTTGCAATTCAATTCAAAATTATAATGTAATTAACTTATTTATTATTCAAAAATGTAATGTAATTAACCCATTTATTCTTTATGGTCTATCTTACAATATTTTCTGAATTGCTGACATCTCTTGTATCATCTACCCAACAATAGAATGGCAATGAAGCCTATCATGTGGTAAGGAATCATTCTTTCTACTAGAGTTTTGGAGTTTAGACCATCATTGGGAAACTTGGATTAGTGTAAGTGTGACAGCCCCACCAAAAGTCCTTGTATAAGCCATATTGTAAACATCTTGCAACATTAGAAAATAAAGAAAATAGAGGACTGAGTCAAGGGACATGGATTCCAGAGTTGGGGAGGAGGCCGCTTGCTTGGGATGGTATGGTTTCTTGTGCAAAGAAGAAACCTGAAACACAGGACAACCATTAAATACTAGTTGGTGCATGAATTGATGAAGGAGCTCCTAAAATTAAATGAACTACAAGGGGAAGTATGCAGGCCCATGTTGCTTAAGAAGCAACCACAAGAAAGAAAGGACAATAATTTTATGGAGAGATTATGAAATGCAGGAAAAGTAAGGATGCAACAGTAATGGTGGTTGAGGAGGAGCCCAAGAAAAGGGGGATGCAAGAGAAAGAAGATAGACACACATGCACACCCAGACCCACAAAAATAGATACAAATGACCAGGGAGATAAAGAGACGATCGAAAAGTGGGTGAAAAAAAAAGGGTTCAAATGGAACTTTTAGTGGGAAACGTTGATGAGAGGAGAAAAGAAAGATATTGGCTCTCGATCCCTGGCGGTAGTGGATTGAGTAGCTAGACTCTAGAGCCCTATAGCAGCTTGGGGTCCTTGGAGGCTGTGGGTTGAGATAGAATCGATGGAGCCCTATAACAGCTTGGGTCCCTGGAGGTTGTGGGTTGAGAAAGAGGTCTCTAGAGGCTTGTAACAACTTGGGTCCCTAGAGGTTGTGGGATGTGATGGAATATCTAGAGCCTTATAATAGCTTGTGTCCCCTGGAAGCTGTGGGTGGAGATAGTCAACTTTGGAGCCCTGTAACAACTTGGGAAGAGACCATCCTAGAGTAGTAGTAGAGGAAGGTTAGAATAAAGACTTGTGGATACCACCCTGATGGTGCAGTGGGTTCTAAATTGCAGTGAATCATTGAGTGTGCACTTGGGGGTGAGGTTGGGTGCCTCTCAATTCCCAGTGCCAACCAAGAAAGTAGCTATAAGTTGGTGGGATTTAGGAAGGAATTCCTCTAAAGTCCCGGAATCAGTGACAGTTGGTGTGATAATCCTAGAAGCAAGCAACCCCCCAAGACTTTGGAATCTAGCTCGAGGGTTATGATTGCAAGTAAGTGTTGCTGTAATTGTCTACCATTGGGTGGAGAGTCCGTGTCCCAGTTTCAATTTCCTTGTACGCTCAAGATAATTGTACGTTATTTATATTTTGATGAATCATGTTATTGTGTTATGGATTTAGGGACTACATTGTGTTGATTTTACTTGTATGTGTGCTACATCCCTGTGGGAATATGGTAATGTGATGCATCTATATATACATTCTGAATATATGAATGCATGTGTGTGAAATTTGAAGGGTGAAAAATGTGTAATGAATCTTAATGGTAGACACAAATATACAATGTATAAGAGTAATGATACATCACATGATAATAAAAGGTTGAGGCACAATGTCTACATATGTTTAATAGTGCAGAAATAACACATAAATCATTTAATAAAAAAGAGGAGAAAATCATCACATATAATAGTCGAGCTACAAGATATTTAATTAAAATTTGAAGAACTGTGGATTCTGAGACCCTTTTTATTAATATGAAGATTACATGAAATAGCCTATGTATAGTAGGGTCTGTACTTTCTTGTGCGGCCTTTTCGATTAAGTTACAAGTTATGGTGTTCCATGGCAAGTATTGTATTACTATCAAAGGGAGTTTTCCGTGGTATTAGTTGAGCCACCAAATTTACCCAAATGTCCTTCAACCTTGCATTTTCACCAAGCTAGATAATTGTTTTTGGCATAATAGGGTGGTTGCTAAGGCACCTAAAAGCCCTGCATATCGGCATGGAGATGTTTGCATGCACAATACATGATCTATCAACGTCGGTATGTGGCAGGTGAGGTATAAACCTCCCAAAAGTATGCTTCGAGTCCGTGGTAGGTAAGAGACACAAGAGTGACTATGCCTCCCTACGGGGAATTCCTTCCTCATGGAAAGGGAAATCTCGTAGTCCAGGAACTCACTAGAGAATATATCACTCAAGCTCAAGAGTGATAACATTGTAAATCGCCTTAGGAAACCAAGGGCACCATTATGGAGTTGTGAAGCATGTCTTGGAGTCTACCACATCCCTAAGGAAGAGCCATGGTCAAGAAGGATGGTTAAAGGAAGCCTGTGTGGTGGCTGACCTTATATTCAAGAAGGTTGCAGGGCTCTCCATCTAAGACACTACCCAAATAAGAGTTGAGACCCTTTAATTGAGTCATGACAGGGATGAGAAGGATAGCCTTGTTATGGCACAAAGGAGTGAGGCCATGAGCCTATAGGAAAAGCTAGGATAATCTTATGCCTCTATGGTCAAAGCCATAGTCAAGGGAGGATTTTGATTGGTGGAATTAGGTTGCTTCACGTGATTGTTTAGAATGATAGGGAAAAAAGTGTTATGGAGTATGAATACTAGAGGATAATTTCTATTTGATCTGGGGACTCAATGACAAGGAGCGTTGGGGTTCTGTCAAGAGATGACAACAAAGACTTCTTTTGTCACCCAGATCCATTAGGTAGGGAAGTTGTCAAAGGTGGACAACTTGGATGCCCGAAAGGTCAGAACCTCAAAGCATGGTGCTAATGATTCTTAAAGGGATTCTAGTTTCGGGGTTTCTCATTCACTATGCGAGGCCTAGTGTGAGTCTAGTCACCGAGGGATCCTGCATTATTTGTAGTCTGGAGACATGGCATCCCATCATAAGAGTGGGGATGGCATCAACACGATGTCACTCGGGCATTGGTTAGACCCCTGAGATCAGAAATCTTGTAGCGTAAATGATTGAATGTCCTAGGGAATTACACGTTCATTGGAGTTGTGGGGACATAGGAATTCCTGTGGATGGCACATGGAGGATTGCATCGCACCTCGGAAACCAAAAGCTCATAACTACTTCAGAAGCAATGTCAAAAGATCCAGTTACCAGAATGGTTAGAAGATGGGTGACAGAACCCACACCAATGTGGCAGGCCATTAGAGGAGAGTTGGTCATTGCTGAGGAGTCATGACGTGTCATCTAATGGGTTAGATTCTGAGGGGAGCCTCAACTTGAAAGACCAATGCATATTAAGGGTCTCGAAAACATGTCATTTCAATGGATGACTAAGTTTTTGGGGGGAGTATCAAGTTAAGAGTCAAGTCATTGAGAGGGATCTAGAGCTGCACCTCATTAGTTAGCGAATAATAATAATAATAGTAATAATAATAATAATAATAATAATAATAATAGTAATAAAAAATTAATAGGTTTATGATAAATCATTTACCCCACTCCTCAAGGTGAAGCGAAGGGGTTGGATACGTCATAGAGTGGTATCAGAGCATCGAGGTTCAATACTTGGACTGGATGGGCTACACCATGGGCAAGTGAGGAAGTTTAATTAAGTAATTATAGGGTACTAAGTCAATCTGGGTTGTGATTACCATGTGTTAATGAGACTGTGCTATGTTAGTGGATGGCTAATAGATCGATGGGAGTAGGATTATTGTTGTGAATACGTTCTAATAATTAATTATGTATCGATTTAATAATTGAATGATTGTTTCATATGGTTTGTATATACATGTATTTTAACATGCTTGTTTGTTATTGCAAGAACCCCCTTGAAAAACCCATAAATGCAAGCTCATGATCTTGATTTTGTGTTTCGATGTTGTTTTAAAATGTCTAAAAATGTGTGTGATTGAAAACACATCACAATATAGAAAAGATACAAATATGAGAACTAAAATGGTTGAATATAATTCTGATTAGACCCAACATATGAATGATGGAGTCAAAACCAATGAAGAAGAGAGATTAGTTGGTCAAGGGGAAGGGGATCACTTACTAGTTTGGATGGACACCTTGAGAAGCCTCTAAGATGGGGTGAGGAGCTTTAAGGTTGACAATGAGAAGTTTGTAAGAACCCAAGAAAGGCATGCTAAGGTTAGTGCAGTCATCCTGCAAAGTCTCTTGGATTTGGAGAGGAAAAGGAAATATGATGTAAGGACCAGTCATAGAGACTAAAACAACGTCTGTGAGAGAAAAAAACACCAATGGAGTAGATGGTGGAAGATTTGGAAAGATGCCTAGGTTGGGAAGTGAGGACATTGTGCCTAGGCGATAAATTTTAAGTACTCCAGGAGGAAGGACTAGAAGGTAGGTGCCTCACACGAGCAAATTGTGTAGTTATGCTACCTAGAGACACCATAACTCTTTCCATCATCATCGCTAAGGGAGCAAGGAAAAAGAGCATATGCTTGAAGAATTTAAAAAGGAAAAGCCACCCAAATTTAATTGAAACGTGAATATGGAAGAGGACGCTGAAACATGGTTACTAGGAATGAATAAGTTCTTTAGAATACATTATTATTCCAAGAATATGAAAAATAGAGTCACCTCTTACAGTTTGAAAGGAAAAGTTGACATCTAGTGGGAGGACCTGAAGAAAACTAGAGCCATTGCCGATAAGGAGATGACATGGGACGAGTTTGAGAATATCTCCAGAGAGAAATACCTATTTGAATGCTATTATGATGGTAAGGAAAAGGAGTTCTATGAACTCAAAATGGTTCAGATGACCAATGATAAATACGTCACCAAGTTTATGGAATTATTGAGGTATGTATCATATCTCAAAGATGAGAAGGTTAAAATTCAAAGGTTCATCAGTGGGCTGCCTATGGTATTCAAAGACAAAATTGAATTGTTGGAACCCTAGATCCCGAAGGATGTGATCAAGAAGTTAAAATATTGCTATGATCAAGAAAGTTGTAGGCTTGAGGTTAAAAGTAATTGGCCAATCAAAAGCACCATTGGACGGGATAAGAATTGACCCTGCAAAAACCCAGAAAGAAAGGAGGGGAACCACCCAACTTAGACAAGATAATATTAGCAGAAGGCCAATGTTACTATCAACATAAAAGTGTAACAATGAGTGTCAACACAACCCAAGATTGAAGGCCAAGATCCACTCAAGTGTTGGAACTGTGGTGGGAACCACAGGAGAAGGGATTGTCCACATCAGCAAGAGGTCAAAGCCAAGATATATAGTGTTCAGGAGGAAATCATGACGGGTGAAGTAGCTTAAAGTATGCCAGGGTTTACGTTGCATTGGAAAATCACCAAGAAGACCACCAAGCATCCATCATTAAGATGGAAGGTGAGTTGCAAGAGAAATATGTTTCTATCTTGATTGATCCAAGTTTTAATTATAGTTATGTCAACCTAGATCTTGTCGAAAAGGGTGGATTGAATAAGGAATTGCATAAAAAACCCTGGTTGGTTCAACTGGAAACAAGGACTATGAGAAGAATTAGTCATTGGGTGAGGTCATGTGCACTTGAACTCAGTGGCATGCCTGCAATAGCCCACTTGAATGTGCTACCATTGGGTAGGTATGGAATCTTACTTGGCATGTATTGGCTATATTTACACCAGATCAAGGTAGATTGCTATGAAAAGGTAATGGAATGCTTGGATGAACAACGAAATAAAAGAATGTTGCAAAGCAAGAAAAAGCCCATATCAGTGAGGTTGATCACTGCTATGCAAGGTAAATGCAATAACAGAAAGGGATGTAGATTGTTCATAATACAATCTTCCAAGAACGAGGGAGTCGATAAAGCCACAAAAGATGATGAAGTTGAATTGCTTCAAAAATACCTTGTTTTGCAACAATATGAGGATGTCTTTCTAGTAGAGGTTCCTATATTACCTCCTCGTAGAGAGAGATATTTATTTATCAAGTTGGTATTTGGAGCAACACCAAAATCTAAATCTCCCTATGGAATGAGCACCTGAGAATTGGTTGAGCTAAAAGTGTAGCTGAAGGAGATGCTGCTAAGTGTGTCTCCCTGGGAGCATCGATATTGTTTGTAAAGAGGAAAGATAGGACTCTTAGACTATGCATTGATTATAGATAGTTGAACAAGGTTACCATTAAGAAAAGGTACCCATTACAAAGAATTGATGATCTATTTGACTAGTTAAGGGGAGCAGTAATCTTCTCCATGATTGACTTTAGGTTAGGCTACCATCAAGTAAGAATCAAGGAGGAGGACATTCACAAGACTACTTTCTGAACAAGATACAACCACTATGAATTTTAGTGGTACCCTTTGGGCTTACTAACATCCCTACCACGTTCATGTGCCTAATGAAAGGATTGTTACAAACTTACTTGGAAAAGTTTGTCATTGTATTTGTTGATGACATACTAGTTTATTCAAAAACAGAAGAGGAACATAAACAATGCCTGACACTTGTGTTTCAATTGTTTAGGGAACATAATCTCTATGAAAATCTTGGTGAGTGTGACTTCTTCTAGTTACACGTACACTACTTGGGGCACATCATCTCCAAGGAAGGCATATCAGTTAATCTTGATAAGGTCAAATCCATAAGGAAGTGGCCAACTCCAAAGAGAGTTGATGAAATTAGATCATTCATGGGATTGGCAGGATATTATAGGATATTTATTCGAAATTTGTCCAAAATAGGATATCCCATTACAACCTTATAGAGAAAAGGGAAATTTTTTGAGTGGACAACACAATGTGTAGAAAGACTTGAGCAGTTAAAGAAATTTCTCACTAGTGCACCAATGCTGAGAATCACAGATCCCGACAAGGATTTCGTAGTATGTACTAATGCCTACAAGGAGGGACTCAGTGGAGTCTTAATGCAGGAAGGAAAATTCATGTACTATGAGTATAGAACATTAAATAGACATGAGGAAAATTATGTGACGCGTGATTTAGAATTAGTTGCCATTATTTATGCTTTGAAAATGTGGAGGCACTACTTCCTTAGTCAGAAGTTCACACTTATGACAGACAATAGTGGGCTCAAATATCTTTTTGGACAACAAAAGTTGAATGCTATGAAAACCAGATTGTTGGCCATAGTCAATGAGTTTGAATTTGAGATTAAGTGTATGAAGGGTAAGGAAACAAGGTTTCTCATGCCTTGAGCAGGAGAATCCAAGTGAATCACTTGGAACTGATAAGCTCATATGCAAAAAATCTAGAAGAAAGGATCAAAAGCGTTGGATAGGAGGATGAAACCTACCAAAAAATCAAGGAAAGGTCATAGAAAGGAGGCGAGAATGGGGAATACCACCTCGTTGAGGATGACTTAGTTAGATTTAAAGGAAGGATCTATGTGCCTAATAGTGATGAGATAAAAAGACAGATAATGAGAGAATCTCATGATAAGCCTTAGGACACTCAAGGTATCAAAATACCCTTACATCCAATAAAAGATAATACTAATGGTGAAATATAAAGAGGGAAGTAGAAAAATTCATGGCCAAATGCATGGAATGCCAACCAGTAAAGGTTGAATGCAAACACTCGACATGATTGTTACAGCCTATCCCTATTCTAGAGTGGAAGTGCAAAGTAATCTCCATGGATTTTAGTACTGGATTGCCCAAAACAACTAAGAAAAATAGTACAATTATGGTAGTGGTGGATAATCTTAGCAAGGTAGCTCACTTCGTAGCATTTAAATCCACCAATTTTGCTAGTGATATAGCACATATTTTCATAAAAGAGATCATGAAACTGCATGGAATCCCAAAGAAAATTGTGTCAGATAGAGATCCTAGATTTAGTTCCATATTTTTGAAGTAACTGTTTACAGGTTTGGGAACAAAATTAGCATTTGGAACCGCTTATCATCCACAAACATACATACAAACATAAAGGACTAACCGAATCCTTGAGGACATGTTGAGGATGTA
The DNA here is from genome assembly GCA_000404065.3 of Pinus taeda. Lineage (NCBI taxonomy): Eukaryota > Viridiplantae > Streptophyta > Pinopsida > Pinales > Pinaceae > Pinus > Pinus taeda. Next base: position 103,758 of record APFE031362965.1, read on the forward strand.
TGTGATGCATCATCCCAAGAAATGGGAATATCTTCCACTTGTGGAATTCACATACAACAATGGGAAACATGAATCCATAAAGATGAGCCCCTTTGAAGCATTATACAACAGGGGATGTAATACTCCTATTAACTATAGTTATTTAGTTAATCGGGTCCATGTAGGACCTGATATAATTAAAGATATGGAACAACAAGTTCATATTATAAGGCATACTTTGAAAATGGCACAGGATAGATAGAAAGGATATACATATAAGCATACTGTTCACAAAGTATTCTAGGTTTGATATCATATTTATTTAAGAGTAAGGCCCAAAAAGAGTTCCCTGTGGATGGGGATATGTGCCAAGTTGGAACCACAATATTGCGGGCCTTTTGAAATCCTTGAAAGGATAGGATGAGTAGCATATAGACTGGCCTTGTCTCCACCAGTTAGAATTCCTGATGTTTTCCATGTTTCTTCACTTAAAAATTGCATATAGGATTCTAATCATGTAATTGATTGGTCTGTGTTATAGGTGAATGAGAAGGAGAGTTCCAACCAGAGCCAATTTCATGCTCCGAAATTGAGCCAAAGAGCAAGTCAAGGTATAGTGGAAGCACTTTGGGCTAGAGGAGGCCATGGGGAAAATAGTTGATTCCATGAAAATCATTTATTCCTTCTTTTTTGATGGTTAAAGAGAGCATGTATAATTATAAATATTGTATATAGCTTTGTATATAAATCTCCTTCAAACAATATGTGTTGCATTTTGACATTATGTCGCATATGGAAAATTGAACACTGAGGGAAGCCTTCCCTCAAGGGGGAGGGGACTGTGACAACACCACCCAAATTCCTCGTATAAGCTGCATTGTAAATGTATTGTAAACATCTTGCAAAATTTGAAAAAAAAATGGGGATTGAGACAAAGGACACAAATTCTAGAGTTGGGGAGGAGGTCACTTGCTTAGGATGGTATGTTTCTTGTGCAAAGGAGAAACCTAAAATGTAGGACAACCATTAAATAATGGTTGGAGCATGAATTGATGAAGGAGCTCCTGACATTAAATGAATTACAAGAGGGATTATGTAGGCCCATGTTTCTTGAGAAGCAAACATAAGAAAGAAAGGACGTGAATTTTATGGAGAGATTGTGTGTTGTCGGCCAAGCAAGGACAAAACAATAATGGTGGCTAAGGAGGAGCCCAATAAAAGGGGGGACATAAGAGAAAGAAGACAAACAAAGATGCACACTGACACCCACAAACACATATATATAGGACGAGGGAGATAGTGAGACGATCAAAGAGAGGGTGGGAAAAAAAGGGTTCAAAAGGAGCTTTTAATGGGTAGCGCAGAAGAGAGGAGAAGAGAAGGGGATTTGATCTAGATTCTTGGAGGTTGTGGGTTGAGTGGCTAGAATTTGGAGCTTTGTAATAGCTTGGGGTCCCTAGAAGTTTTGGGTTGAGATAGAATCCCTGGACCCTTGTAATATCTTAAGTCCCTGGAGGTTGTGGGTTGGGATGGAATCTTTGAAGCCTTGTAATAGCTTGGGTCCCATGGAGGTTGTGGGATGGTATAGATGACTCTGGAGCCCTGTTACAACTCGGGAAGAGACCATCCTAGAGAAACAATAGAGGAAGGCTGGAATGAAGACTTGTGGATACCACCTTGATGGCACAGTGGATTCTATACTCCTTAGAAGGGGATGAATCATTGTGTGTGCACTTGGGGGTGAGGTTGGGTGCCTTTGGAATCTCGGTGTCGACCAAGAAAGTAGATTTGAGTTGGTAGGATTAAGGAAGGAAGTCCTCTAGAGTCCTGGAATTAGCGATAGTTGGTGTGGTAGTCCCAGAAGCAAGCAACCCCCCCAGACTCTAGAATCCAACTCAGGTGTGACAACTGCAAGTAAGTGTGGCTACAACTGTCTATGGTTGGGTAGAGAGTCCTTGTCCCAGGCTCAGTTTCCCTATATGCTCAAGTTAAGTAAATTTTTATGTTTTTATCTTCTAATGAATCATGTTTTTGTGTTATGGATTTAGGGAATGCATTGTGTTTATTTTACTTGTATGCATGGCACATCCCTATGGGAATATGGTAATGTGATGCATATATGTGTGTGTGTGTGTTGAATATATGGATGCATGCGTGTAAAAGTCAAAGGATGAAAAACGTGTAATGAATGTTAATGGTAGACACAAAACATATGTTGTCTAAGAGGTATGATAAACTGCATGATAATAAAAGATTAAGACATAATTCCATGCTAAGCATGGATCTACACATATTTTTAGTAGTGCAGAAATAACATATAAATAATTTCATAAAAGAGAGGTGAAACTCATCACATATAATAGTTGAGCTATGAGAGCTTGAATTAACATTTGAAGAACCCTGGATTTTGAGACCCCTTTTATTAATATCAAGATTACATGAAATACCTTCTACATAGTAGGGTTTGTAATCGCTTGTGCAACCTTGTCAATTAAGTTAAAATTTATGGTGTTGTGTGGCAAGTGATGTATTACTATCAAAGGGAGTTTTCCATGGTATCAGTTGAGTCACTAGATTTACCTAAATGTCCTTCAACCTTGCATTCTCAATAGGCTAGATAACTATTTTTAGCATCTTAGGGTGGCTGTCGAGGCACCCGAAATCCCTGCGTATCGACATGGCATATTTTGCAGTCCCAGTATAGGATATGGCAATGTTGGCATGTGGCAGGTGAGGTAGGAACCTCCAAGAAGTTTGTGTCAAGCTTGTGATAGTTAAGTGCTGCAGGAGCGCCTATGCCGCCCTGGGTGGCATTCCTTCCTTGTGGAAAGGGAAGTCTTGTGGGCCAGAAACTCGTTCGAGAATTTATCACTCTAGCTCAAGAGGGGTAGCATCGCAAATCACCTTAGGAAGCCAAGGGAACCATTATGGAAGAGTGAAGCATGTCTGGGAGTCTACCAGATCCCTGAGGGAGAGCCACAGTTGGCATGGTTGGTTCAAGGAAGCCTGTGTGACGGTTGAGCTTGTAGTCAGGAAGGTTACATGGATCTCCATCTAAGACGCTACACAAAGAAAAGTTGAGACCCTTTGACCGAGTCACAGTGGGGATGAAAAGGATAGCCTTGTTGTGGCACAAAGGAGTGAGGTCATGAAATTATAGCAAAAGTTAGGCTAGCTTTATCCATGGACAGTCAAAACCATAGTCAAGGGAGGCTTTTGATTGGTGGAACCAAATTCCCTTCATGTGATTGGTAAAAATAACAAGGCAAAAAGGGTTGTTGAGTTTGAATATAGGAGGATAATTTGAATTTGAGTCAGGGACTCAATGACAAGGAGCGTCGGGGTTTTGTTGGGAGACAGTGACAAATATTTCTTTCATCACCTAGATCTGTCAGGTGGGGAACCTGCTAGAGGTGGTCAACTTGAAAACCCAGAAGGTCAAAACCCTAGAGAAAGACACAAGCGATTCTTAAAGGGATTTTGGGTTCGAGGGTTCTCGTTCACTGTGAGAGGCAAAATGGAAGTCTAGTCGTCGAGGGATCGTGCGCTCTGTGTAGTATGTACATGTGGTGACCCATCATTAGATTGGGGATGACATCAACATTACATCACTTGAGTGTTTGTTAAACCCTTGAGGTTGGAAACCCCGTATCATAAAGGAATAAATGTCTCATGGAATTATAGGTTCAATGGAGTTGTGGGGCAATAAAGGCACATGTGGATGGCACGTGGAGGATTGTGCGGCACCTCAGAACACCGAAAACCTGTAATCATTGTAGAAGGAATGTCAGAAGACCGAGTACCTGGATGGTCAGAAGATGGGTGGCAAAACCCACACCAATGTGGCAAGCCATTAGCGGAAAGTTGGTCATTGCCGAGGAGCCATGATGTGTTGGCCATTGGGTCGGCTTCCAAGGGAGCCTCAACTTGAAAGCCTAATTTGTACTGAGGGTCCTAGAAACATGTCATGTCAGCAGACAGTTAGATTCTAGGGGGGCAGGGAGCCTCAAGTTAAGAGTCGAGGAGTTGAGAGGGTCCTGGAGCCACACCTCAAGGTGAAGCGAGGGGGTTGGATACATCACAATGAGACATGGCAAGGCTCAAGTGTAAGAGGACTGCTTGGACCTGGTAAAATTTTTGATAGATAAAATATTTAAAGAAATATAAAAAATTCCACAAAACAATTGCTGACATTTTGTATGTGAAATTCTTGGGGTCTGAAAATCTCCCAACGTATTCATAGGTATAACTTTAGACCTGCAAATTTTCCTAGGGCTTTTGCCAAGTTTTTTGTTGGCCTATGTTGTATTATTTGAGATTAATACATTTTAATTTGGCTAAACTTGAAAGATGTGCATGTGGTTAATATATGCCAATAGGTGTATATCAAACACATTTATTAATGTGGTTGTGCTATTCTTTGCACTTAGAGGTGCCCAAAAACCCAATATAAGGTACATGTCTAGGCATTAGATATAAGATGTTAGACATAAACAATTTTTTTTTTTTGAATTTTTTTTTTTATTAAAAAAATTACGAACAATTTTTTTTAGATAAAAGAAAACCATAATATACATATCACATTAAAATGTAGAATATATAAAGAGTAGTTATAAATTAAGGACCATTTTACCATATAAATTAAAATAATGATTTTGTAACCATGTTTAAATTTATTAAGTAATAAACACATTAAAATTCAATACTTTAACCATGAATATTAAACCCATTTTATCATGGATATTATTAACCTCTAAATAGGCTTTGTTACAATACCATGGATTATCAATACCACATGCCAAAAAATCATAACTCATTTCAAAATCAAACGGATCTAGCACTCTTCATATCATTAGTTAACCTTCAAGCCCCTAAAGATGGGTGAAGGGTTTCTAGCTTTGTTACAATACCATGGCTTATCAATACCACATGCCAAAAAATCATAACTCATTTCAAAATCAAAATGGATCTAACACTCTTCATATCATTAGTTAATCTTCAAGTCCCTAAAGATGGGTGAAGTGTTTCTAGCTTTGTTACAATACCATGGCTTATCAATACTACATGCCAAAAAATCATAACTCATTTCAAAATCAAAATGGATCTAGCACTCTTCATATCATTAGTTAACCTTCAATTCCCTAAAGATGGGTGAAGTGTTCACTAGAAACGTTGGGAAAATCCTTGATAGCAACACACAGTTCTCCAAAAGAATTCATCAACAAAAATAAAAATATTTTAATTTAATTTATTTTTATAACCTTTTTTAAATTAAATCTAAAAGAAAAAGAGTATGGAGGATATGTTGTAGTGGTGTGCAAATGGTTGTAAAACATGTTCATTGGGCTTAATTAAAAAATAATAAAAGTTAAAAGTAAATTACTTGCAGGGCTAAATGTAGAGATGTTGTAATGTTGTGTAAACATTTTGACTTAGTCAAAGTAAAATATAAAATATAGAATTAATATTAATATTTATAATTAATAATAAAACCAGCCTAGATCCATTAATTCCTGATCTACCAAGCGTCTACAGGGATCAAATCTCAAATCTCTTGAGATACAAACTTTTTTAGAGAAAAAAAATTGAATCTTCTCAGCCCTTGGTAGATCCCGAGTTAAGATGGATCTAAGATGGTTAATAAAAAAACATAAGATAGGTGGAGGTGAGGTAGACTAAAATATCATTACTCTTGTTAAGATGGACCTAAGCTGGTTAATAAAACAACATAAGATAGGTGGAGGTGAGGTAGACTAAACTATCATTACTCTTATTCATTTTCTAAAATCCTTTCATTTTAACTCTGGATCCACCAAGCGCCAAAGGGATCAAATCTCCTTTTATTTTAAAAGAGATTTACATTTCAAGAGATTTGATCCTTCTTAGCGCTTGGTAGATCCACAGTTAAGATAGATCTAGGATGGTTTAATTTCCCCCTTTAAATAGGCTATATTCCCTAGGCTATATGGCCTAGATTCATGTTAACTTCGGATCTATCAAGCGTCGAGAGGGATCAAATCTCTTGAGGTGAAAACCTCTTTTTTGATGCAAAACTTGCGGAAAGGTTTGCACCTCGAGAGATTTGATTTGTCTCGGTACTTGATAGATCTAGAGTTAAGATGGATCTAGGTTGGTTTCAGTCGTGTGCGGCCAAGGAAAATCTATCAAACATATGATTAATTTTATCAATAATATGTAAATACATCTAAAATTGATAAAACAATTTTAAATACACCTGAGTTTATCTGGTCATTTTAATTTTAAATTGTCTTAGTGATAAATATTGTCAATAAATTTAATGATGAAAATTGATGAAATAATTTTTTTGAATGCAAAGTGATAATGTAATAGAGTTGAATGATAGAAAATGTGAATAATAAAAATGTAGTCAATTACAAATAGTCTTCATTGTGATCGATCTCAAACTATTTTCTTCTACTATTCTTATTGTCACCCTTGTTATTTTTGTCATATTTTAATATCGATTATATGAAAATGACAGTTGAAATTGTAAACCATTTAAATATTTAGCTCTACTTGTTGTAGTAAACATCATACCTTGTCTCTCTTTGCTCTCCAATATTAATAGATTGAATTACTATAACACAAAAATCAATGTACATTGTCAATAATTTTTTGTGCTTACACTGAAATCAATGCACACTATTAATCCAATAACTTTAAAATTAATGTACCATCACACATCCAATTACATCAAATCATAAATCAACATATACATTCAAATAAGATTATAAACCAACATCTACACTAAAATCAATGCATCTAGTGGAACCAATCAAATAGGATTAGAAATCAACATGTACATTGAAATTAATGTATCTAGTGCAAGATATCAAATAGGATTAGAAATCACCATCTACACTGAAATCAATGCATTTAGTGCAAGTAACATTTAGTGCAAGTAATCAAATAGGATTAGAAATCATCTACATTGAAATCAATGTGTCTAGTGTAGGTAATCAAATATCATTAGAGATCAACATATACACTAAAATAAATGCATCTAGTTCAAGCAATGAAATAGGATTAGAAATCACCATATACTCTAAAATCAATGCATCTAGTCCAATAAATATTCTTCCTTCTCTCCACCCTACATCTATATCTATATCTCCTTCCATCCCTCCTTCTTTGTCTCTTTATGTCAGATCCCCAAACACACACGCTCTCTCACTCCATATCTATAAATCTCTTTGTCCTTCCCTCCCTGTCTCCATCTCTTTCTCTTCACCTTCCATCTATATCTCACCACCTTTCTCTCTTTATGTCTTTCTTATTACATCCCTCTCTCTCCTCCTCCATATCCATCTCTCTTTGCCTACCCCTCTCCACTCTCTCACATCCTCTCTCTCTCTCTCTCTCTCTCTCTCTCTATCTCTCTCTTCATTTCTCTCCCACCTCTCTCTATCTCTCTCTCTCTCTCTTCACCTTCCAACTTTCTTACTATATGCCTCTCTCTTCACCTTCCAACTTTCTTACTATATGCCTCTCTCTCCCCTCCCCCCTTCTCTACATCTCTCCTTCTTCATCTCTTTATCTGACCATATCTCTCTTGTCACTCCCTCCCTCTCTCCACTTCTCACTCTCTATGTATTTCTTCTTCCCTCCCTATCTCCCCCTCCAAATCCATCTCTCTATCTCTCCCTCTCTCTTCTTATCTCCCTCCCTATCGCCTCCTCTCTCTCACCCTTTCTCCCCTACCTTCCTCTCTCTTCCCCCGTCTCTCTCTCTTCTCTCTCTCTCTCTCTCTCTCTCTTCCCCCATCACTCTCTTCCTCTCTCTCAAGCCCTCTCTCTTGTCCTTCTTCTATCTCCATTTCTCTCCTGTCTCCCTATATCTCCCACCCTTCTCTCTCTCTCTTTTCCATCAAATAATCTCTTTCTCTCTCTCTTAGAGTTTTCCCTCCAATCCTTTCTCTCCCCCCACTCTCTCTCTCTCTCTCTCTCTCTCTCTCTCCCCCCAACTATGTTATTATATCCCTTCCTTTATCCTCTCTCCTTATCTCCCCCCTTGTCTCCATCTCTTCCTCTATGTCTCTTTATCTCACCCCTAAACATACATACACTCTCTCCATCTCTCCCTTGTCACTCTCTCTCTCTCTCTCCACTTCTCACCCTCTATGTATTTCTTCTTCCCTCCCTTTCTCCCCCTCCAACTCCATTTCTCTATCCCTCTATCTCTCCTCCTACCTCTCAATTCCTCTCTCTCATCCTTCCTCTCTCTCCCTTTCTCTCCTACCTCCCTTTATCTTCCCCCATCTCTCTCTCTCTGTCGTCCAATCCTCTCACTATCTCCATCCCTCTCTCCTTCTCTCTCTCCTACCTCCATCTTTATGTCTCCCTCTCCCTCTCTTACCCTTATGTACCTCTATCACTCCTCTCCTTCTCTCTCTCTCTTCATTCCTCCCCTCCCCTCTCCTTTAGTTTATCTCCATCCCTCCCTTGTCACTCCCCTTATTTCTCCACCTCTAGCACTCTATGCATTTGTTCTTTCCTCCCATATATATCTATATTTAATCTATTTCAAGATATATTAATATATATTATAATATAACAAATGTAACATTGTATTAATCCAAAGTTATTAAATTTAATAATATTACTATTTTTTTTTTTTTGAATAAGACTAATTCTATTATCATACAAAAACCAGAAATACATATGAGTTACAATGGGCAAGGCTATGGACATCTGCCTGGAAGCCCTCTTCTTGCCCTGATTACATTCCCAAAATTGAACTTTATCAAAATTTGGAATACGATAATTTGCCAAAGGCTCGACACATTGACACTGAAGACACAAGGACATTGAACAGACCAAGACACAGACAGACAGACACATAGACAGTTACAGCAGACACGTTGACATAGATGCTGATGCCGCTTGGCCGAATCATAGACATAAAGATAAAAACATAGAAATGCTCTTGCAGCAGAGGTAACCAAGAGCAAGCTCATTCTTCATCAGTGGTGTAGGGCGCCTCTTCTACTCGACACCCAAATAGGAGAGAATCATCAGAGTCTGAGAGAGGGATGACCGCACCAGAGGGCCCTTCCTGAACCAGCTTGCTAGGACCAGCTAGTGCCATAGGACAGGCTGAGGGGACGCATTCCTTGGCCGAGCGCTCAAGGTCAATTCCAGACCCTCGTCCATGAACCAAATGACTTGTTCCTGCCTGAACCGGATGGCACGCGATGGGGGATTCTTCTCTGCTTTGGCGTTGCCATTCCGGTATGGGCTCTGCCCCATGCTCAGGATAGTCTGCCACGTGAATTGCCTCATCCTGTGTAGCACCAGGTTCAACCGTAATAAAGATAATAAGGGTTGAATTAGCCTGAGGGCAGGGAAGCCGATACCTGAGTGTGGGAGATTCCTCCTGACCTCCTTCCGCTCTTGCGTCTCTACCAGCTCCTCTGCCACCTTCATCATTGCTACCTTGGAACCGCTGTGGCACCGACGTGACTTCAATGGAGGAGGAGGGCGAAATGTGACATTGCCTCTGCGTGGAGGCTCTACCTCTGGTGCCCCCTCGCCTGCTACACATTCTCTGCCTTTCCCTTTGCATCGTGGGATTTTCCAATTGCAGTCTCATGTAGGCCGCAGGAGCTAATTCTGTGCAGAGGACCTGCGCAATTGTAATGTAGTAGCAGGGCCTGCTTTTCCCCATCCCTGAAACAGGCTGAGTGAACTCCGGATCCCTTCCCCCTTCCTCCGCAGAGCGCATCAGGGATTTCACCTTATGCCAAACCATATTCCCCGGATGAACAGGCCCTCCAACGTTAATACCCTTCATTGCACTGGTTTCCAAGCAGCTCGCTTGAGCTGAGAGGACTGGCATTAAATTCCTCTGCCATCAGATTTCATGCGAGGTTTTATCATTCCTTGCAGGGTACCGTCTGTCACCTCTGGGCTGCCACCTGCCCACGTGACTGCCCACCCTCTCAACACGTCCTGCCATCACCCGCATCCGGGAAAATAATATTACTATTATAATATATTAATATGAATATTAGTTTTAATAATAATAATAATATTAATATTAGGGTTAATAATGTTTTTTTGCATGATATTAATAATAATTTGGTCCTTGGTATTTGGCCCGGAGGCTTGGTATATAATTATCGATTTATAATCCTATTTAATATATTTTTATTTATTTACCATACCTTTTATATCAATATGGTATTTGGCCCATTGGCTTCATCTAAATAGTTTTTTTTTTTAGTTTTTGTAAATATAAAGAGGTTTATGGAGTAAATATAAAAATAGATTTAATTTATTTACTATACCTCTAGTTTATTTATATTTTTATTTATTTACCATACCTCTGGAGTAAGTATAAAAAAAAGAGGTTTTATTTATTTACCATATCTCTAATTTATCTACATATATTTTTATTTACCATATCTATTTTTATGTATATTGTGTTTATATGGTTATGTAAGTTATTGTTTAAAACAACATTATTTAGATTTTTTGAGTTTCAGTTTTTAATTTTGGCCTACATTAGTGAAATTTTAGCCAAACTGACACACTTACACATCTACCACATACTGGGATGTAGAATGCGCCTCTTGATGAAATCAAAGGTCATCACACTATGCGATATGGTTTTGGCCTTATTATTGGCATTTTCGACACTAGAATAAAAAAAGAACACCGCTCCTGCGTGTTGAATGGTATCCACTCGATAAATACCCAATGGACAAACTACTAAGGAACTAACTTATTGGATGTCCAATGGATTTAAATACCCATGAAATCTATTATGAGCTCATATATCTTTACTCAATTAAATGGTCGTGCACTCCTTTTGGCAATGCACTCCTTTTGACATCTAGGGCACTCACACTATGGATAGGAAAAATAGTTACATTAGTTAAGGTCATTAAAATTCTAGTAATAAGATTGAGAATATATGTGTGAATGACCTTAACTAATTCTTACTTATCTTGGAAGATGGGCTTGACTATAGGTTCAGTTCATATTTAATATATGGATATTCAAAATTATGGGTAGAGACCATAGCGCATCTTGCAAGGTATGTCTTTCATTGTTAGCAAATTTAGATATGTTTTCTTAAGCATTTTTATCAATTTAATGTAACTCTAGATCATTAGTTTTAGCTTCTAATTATATCACAATAGTTTATATGTGCTTAATTATATGGTATCTAGGATGAAACCTCATAGCAAACTTGCCAAGAAAATGAGGATTATTGGTTAAAATTTTTCATCATACCATCAAATGTTATGTGGAGACTTGGGCTTGATGATATTTGTTGGCATTATGATACAAGTATTGTCCTTGATGGCAACTCACTTACAGGTCAATTCAGTTTTGGTAAAAGACATCTCACATTACAATAGGTATATTCAAAGGTAACATGGTAGTGGTACAGAAGAACAGGAAGATGGAACTAAGGTCTACTGATCAGAATAAAGAAGGTAGAGGAAAAGTTTGATGTAAAACAGTTTAAGAAGTATATGTAGGTCCACTTACTCAAAACAACATATACACACTGGCCCATAGATCAAAAAGAGCGTATATGTATACACGCACTCCCACAGGAGGAAAAGCACGTACATGTTGGAAAACCAAGGTTTTGGTCCGAGGTATTTGGACCAAGGTATTTGGTCCGAGGTATTGACCCTAGGTATTTGGTCCAAGGTATTGGTCCTAAGTGGTTTTGGTCTGAGGCATTGATAAAGGATCTAAGTATATAAGGAGGAGAAGATCAAAGGGCTAAGTGCACAAAACATGGATATCTTATGAAGTGTTAGATAAAAGGCAAGTGTGCAAGTGTATGGGTTTCTAAGGAATACTTCTATTTGAAGTATATTTTATGTTGCAGGGGCTATGGTTGTGATTTGATCTGAAATACTTTGTGCACCTTAAATTCAATATTGGATCAGGATCACGAGACCTGAAATGACTTATTATTAAATGATCTAATATTGGTTGGGATAGATCTGATTATGTACACCTGTTTTATTCTTTAAATAACATGATCTGGGTTTGTCTGAAGTTTGAAAGTGCAATGAAGTTACGAAGTAAGTATTTGTAGATCTGTACATAGGTTCGCTTTGGTGAAGGTGCGTATACACGCTGGTTTGGCTCTTCCAAGTAGCGTATGCAAAAGAAAATCTTGATGTTCAAGGATTACTGATCTATCAGATCATTGCTATTGTTTTACTGTTGTCTGTCAATGAAGTATTCTTAGATCTGAATGTAAAACTGAATGAGTAAGTAGTTGATATTTGATTGACTGATTGTATAAGTGAGAAGGATGATCTCTGCTACTGCCTATGTAAAGCTCTATAAATAAACAATATATGGTAAGTGTATTGGTGGTTGGTACAAACTTGATTCAGAAGTTTAATGTTTCAGTAGTTTTGAAGGTATACACAGGTTTGATTACAGTAAGTAGCATATACATGCATGTTGGGTTTATCAAAGTAGCATGTACATTCCGATGCATGATTTTTGAGGTTGCAGCTGATTCCTGGGTTTAGCATAGTGTTTTGGTGACAATGATCTAATTGTTCAGATTAACTGATTGTTGGTTAATGCAGTTTGAGTTTCAAAGTTTTTGATGGGTCCAGTTTGAAAATTTATGAAACGTGGTCCCTAGAAGAAGAAAGAAGGTCGTGGCCTTCTGTAGGCTAGTGCCTACGTACTAGTAATCACATTGGCTAGTCAAGAGCTAGGGGGTTGCATCTCCCTTCCAATAGAAGCTAGAAAATGAGAGAAGTTTGTAGCCTTCTGCAAGTGGGTGCCTGCATACTGGTATGAGTCTACACCAGCACAAAATTGTAAATAGATTTTCTTATTATTAAATGAAGATGGAGACGACAACAGCAGATGGTTTTCACCCACATTGGGTTCCACCTTAAATCTTGGTGTTCATGTGTGTTGCTTATGTGTGATTCTTTATTCTGATTTACTGCATTGTTTAATAAGTTACTGATGCACTGGTTAAAGATCAACACATGATAAATTTCCTAAATCAAAAGTTCTCTGGGTATATGCTGATTTCCCTAATCACAGTTGCCTGTACATGCTAGTTCACTTCACAAAAGTAGCGTATATAAATCAGTTTTCGAAAAAAAATAAATATTGATATGATAATACTGATTCACCCCCCTCTCAATATTATTTCCAACAATTGGAATCAGAGCAGATCCTTCAGAAGAAACTTGATTGCTTGAAGGTAGATATTTCAAGATGAATAATCACGAAGGCATGGGATCCATCAGACCACCAATCTTCAATGGGAGCAACTTAGTATATTGGAAAGTAAGAACTAGAGCCTATCTACAATCACTTAGGTAGATGTTTGGGAAATTAAGGAAGGAGGATATCAATTCCCAGTAGCAATTCGTACAGACTTTGCAGGTAAGAAGTTACACGAAACCAATGCTAAAGCAGTCAACACATTATTGGGAAGTTTGTCAGAATCAGAATTTGTCAAAGTCATGCAGCTCAAGACAGCCAAATAGATATGGGACAAAATCATTCAAAGCTATGAAGGAGACTCTCAAGTAAAACGTGCTAAGCTTCAAACTCTCAGAATTCAGTCTGCAACTCTTAAGATGCATAGAGATGAGAGTATTTCTAGTTACCTTTTACGCATAAATGAGATTGTTAATTGTATTAAGAATCTAGGTGAAGAGATAAAGGAAGTTACTTTAGTTGAGAAAATTTTGAGATCCTTGTCTCCTAAATTTGAGTCAAAAGTGTCTGCCATAGAATAAAAACAAGATCTCCAGACTATCACTGTGACTCAACTTCATGGAATCCTAACTGCCTTTGAAATGAGAGAAGGAGGTCCATTAGATATGGCAGAAGTTGCATTTAAAGCATCAACAAAGGGAAAAGAAAAGGAAGAGCACCATGAAGCAAGACACATTTAAGAAGAAGAAGATGAGGTAAATTTTGTCAATAAGCTTCAACGGGGTTCCGAAAGATTCAGAGGTAAGCTACCTTTCAAATGCTTTGCTTGTGGTAGAGTTGGTCACTATGCTGCCAAATGTCCTCATAAAGATAAATACGAAAAAGGGAAGGAATATGCAAAAGACAATAGCAAACAGGTTGTGAACAGGAGTTACTATACACATGAAGATAGTGATGGTTTATCTAATAGTGATGAAGATGAAACTGAACAAGATTATAGACTTCTCATGGCCTATGACAATGATGACTTTTTGGATGCATTAGAAGAGGAATATTTTCTTGAAGAAATCACTAAAATCAAAATCTATCTAGAAGAAAAGAATATGATCATAGATACTTTGACACACCAACTTGCTGAAAGGGAAAAACACAATGAAAATCTAGAATGTGAAATTGTGGGTCTAAGAAAAGATATTGAGAAGACAAAATCTCTCATTCTTAGATTTGCTAAAGGATCAGAAACTTTAAATGAAATTATCAAAGTTCAACGTTCTCATTTGATAAAGATAGGTCTTGGATATATTGAAGAATCATCTCAATCAAAGAAGTCGTTTGCCTCCACCAGAAGCTATCTTGATGCAGCAAAGATGAGTGAACAGTTTTTCAATCGTCAACAAAGGCCTAAAACTAATCATCAGGTAAATCATACTCAGTTTACACCAAGGATGAATATCAGTAGAAGCCACAACCAACAGGTAAACAATTTCAAAAGATTCTATGATTGCAAAAACTTCTTTAGTGGACAATGTTTTTCATGTCATAACTTTGGACACAAGGTTTCTCAATGTGTTGCTTACAAAACCACCATGACTAGAGAAGCACGAAATCAAAAAAGTACAACAGGAATCAAGAAAAGTTCCTATAATAATTTTTCCCTCTTGAAAATGAAATAGAATGCTCGATTTGTAACAACTGTGGTCATGAAGAGTATGAATGCAGGAGAAAATTTCGGCCAACATTTCAAAAGGAGAAAACATCATTAAATCCCAAGATATGGAGAAGGAAGGAATCTCAATCAGAAAGGTGTGGTATAGATTTGTATTACAGTGGATGCTCCAAACACATGACAGGTGATAAAGAGAAACTTCATGCATATAATGCTTTAGAAAAGGAAAAGAATGTCTCATTTGGAAATGACACTCCAACTGTCATTAAAGGTAAAGGTTTTATTTTCTTGAAAGAAAAGGTTAAAGCTAGAAATTCCATGTATGTAGATGGTTTAAATCATAACCTGTTGAGTGTCAGTCAAATGTGTGATCAAGGAAATGAAGTGGTGTTTCGATCAAATGGATGTGTTGTTCCTGAAGTTGATACAGGAAAGACTGGGATCAAAGGTACAACAACTCCAAACAACTTATACATACTCAAAGGAGGACAACAAAAATGTTATCTAAAAAAATAGATAAAAACTGGTCATGGCATAGAAGATTGGGACATCTAAGATTTTCTCAAATAAGAAAAGCATGCAGGCTCAAGGTAGCTTGTGATCTTCCAGATATCAGCGTCCCAGAAAATATCATATGAAAACCATGTCAAATTGGTAAGAAAACTAGAGTTCAATTCATTGAAAAGGAAGGGTCAGCAAGTAAGCCTCTTGAACTCATCCATACTAATTTATGAGGACCAACAAGGAAGAGGTCACCTCGTGAAAAAGAATACTTTATTTTGTTTATTGATGATTTTTCCAAGATGTGTTGGCTAGGTCTTGTAAAACACAAAGATGAATCATTTGAAAAGTTTAAAGCCTTCAAATATTTAGTTGAAAATGAATCAGATCAAAAAATCAAATATCTTAGATCTAATCGAGGGGGAGAATTCATATCAGATGAATTATTTGACTTTTGTGAATAACATGGAATAAAAAGGCAATTCTCCACTGCAAAAACTCCTCAGCAAATGGTGTGGTAGAAAGGATGAACAGAATAGTTTAAGAAATGGCACGAGCTATGCTAGATGAATCTAGGACTCCTGCAACCTTTTGGGGTGAAGCCGCATTTTCTGCCATGACTATTCTCAACAAAGTAAATGTTCGGGTAAATAGCAATCAAACTCCATATAAACTTTGGTATGGTAAGTCTCCTATTGTAAAACACTTTAGAGTTATTGGAAGCAAATTTTTTATCAAAAGGACTGATGAAAAACTTGGAAAGTTTGAACCTAGAGCAGACGAAGGTATTCTTCTTGGTTATTATTCCAGAAGTAAAGGATACAAATGTTATAATAAAAGACTTCGGAAAATTGTTGAAAACATTGTTGTTGTCGTTGATGAAGCATGTAGAAATTCAAAACAAATGAAATCAACAAAGGAACATGACAATGAAGAAGATGGGGAATGCTTTCCCACATCAAATAAAAATGATATTGAAGAAGAAACCAATGAAGCATCAGAAGAAGATACAACAGACAGGGAAAAGACTCTATTTAGATTTGTTCAGAAGAATCATTCAGAATCTCAATTTCTAGGAGAAAAAGGGTCTGGAATACAAACAAGAAGAAATCTTACAGGGACCTCAAGTTATCTTGCATTACTATCCTCCACAGAACCTCAGAATGTACATGAAGCATTGAAAGATGAATGTTGGTACAAGGCCATGGATGAAGAATTGGAGCAAATTGAAAAGAATGATACTTGGGAATTAGTTCATAGACCTCATGATAAAAATATTATAGGAACAAAATGGATATTTAAGAACAAGCTTAATGAAAATGGAGAAGTTATTAGAAACATGGCTAGAATTGTTTGTAAAGGGTATGCTCGATAAGAAGGTATAGATTTTGAAGAAACTTTTGCACCTGTTGCCAGACTTGAAGCCATAAGGATGTTTCTTGCTCTTTCTAGTTTTAAGAAATTCAAAGTATATCAAATGGATGTAAAATCAGCCATCCTTAATGGAGATTTAGAAGAAGAATTTTATATTGAACAACTAAAAGGATTCATTCTTGGAAATGATGCAAAATTCGTATGCAAGCTCAAAAAGGCTCTCTACGGTCTGAAAGAGGCTCCAAGAGGTTGGCATTACTGCCTTGACAAATATGTACAACAAAAAGGCTTTACAAAAGGTTCCGCGGATAGCAATTTATACACGAAGATTGAAAATGATAAATTGCTAATTATTGTTGTTTATGTTGATTATATCATTTTTGGTAGCAATGAAGAATCCACGAGTCAGAATTTTGCTTCAGTAATGCAACAAGAATTTGAAATGTCCTTACTTGGTGAACTTACTTATTTTCTTGGTCTACAAGTTAAGGAAACAAAATATGGTATCTTTGTTTCACAAACCAGATATCTCAAGCAGATCTTGAAGAAGTACGGAATGGAAGATTCTAAACTAGAATGTACTCCAATGGTAATAGGATGCAGTCTTAGCTCTAATGATGAATCACCAATAGTAAACCAACCAAATTACAGATCTATGATTGGAATTTTTCTTTATCTAACAGGTACCAGACCTAACATGATACATGTAGTAGGAATTGTTGGAAGGTTCCAAGAAAATCCAAAAGAATCACATCTCCAGGAAGTCAAAAGAATTTTCAAATATCGTCAAGGAACTCAGGACTTTAGACTATGGTATCCTAAAGATACAGACCCTACTCTTCATGCATATATAGATGCAGATTGGGCAAGAACTGTTGATGATTGAAAGAGCACTAGTGGAGGTGCATTCTATATGGGTTCTCAGTTAGACTCTTGGTTCAACAAGAAACAAAGTTCAATTGCTTTGTGTACATCTGA
>APFE031362965.1:126451-164305 GCA_000404065.3 Pinus taeda
TGTGTTCATGTTGGGGGATATATATTAAGGAAAAAATGACACAATATATTGAACATTTAATAGGGGTAAAGGGTTTTTATATTTGCATCTATAAAAAATAGAGCTCAAAGTTAATGAAAAAATAAAAAGGGGCATAAAAAAAATTAATGAAAAAATGAATACCTACAATATCTAGTGAAAGTAAGGGTTTTTTTAATTGGGAAGGTGTATTGCGTTCATATTGGTTTGGGGTTAAATAATTTGATTTTTAGAGGTATATCCAATATGTAGTGAAATTCAGGGTATTGTTTAGTATGACGCGAATGCACATGATACGTCAAAGGTTCATTGAGTGAAGCCCCTGTGTAACTCACCTCTTTCCATTACAAGAATTTAAGGACCCTATTTTATGAAACTATTGTAGGGTTACAGAGCATAATGAAAGATAGAATAAATACACTAATATGATGATCAAGGAACACGTCACCTACAAAAGCTTGATACTATATTGTTATATGTAATGTGTTATACACTTGTTATAATAGGTTACATAGCTTGAGAAAAAGTAAATATATGATAATAATGACAATAATATATTTTGGGCTAATGAGTTATGGGCTTTCCACCTAGTCAACTTGTATTATGCCACCTAAATTTATGGGATATGAAAAATACCCCTAATATCTTTAGATATTCATAAAAATCTCTCAAAATCCTTTTCTTTAGCCCCTCCTAATACAATTTTATAATAAAAATAATCCCCATTTTTAATATATATTCCTTATTTTTTACCAAATACCTTATACCCGTTAATAACTATAATTCCCTTCTTTCCATATCCCTTGACCCTAATACCTACAATAAATTTACTCTATTTTTCATAATTTAAAAATATTTTTTGTAAATGAGTGTGGTAAGATATTGGTCAATAAGGTGAAGCCCTTGTGTAATGGGCATGCATGTGTGTCCTTGAAATGACATCTAAAAGTAATCTTGTACACACTTGTAATGTAAATAATGAATAAGGCTATAATTGCGCTAAGTGAAATATATAAACAATAATTGGTATAACTTTATGACCATTAAATTATTAAAAGTGTTTATTAATATACATGACATGACCTTTAGATCCAAAAGTAGTTATTGGTCATTGTTATTCATGGACTAACTTCTTTTTAATGATGAATTTCACTCCAAATATGAGGCAAAACCAATGGAATAGCTTGGACTTTACAATATTCAAAAATTAGAAATGGAATGATAGACCTAACCTTCCAAATTCAACAATTGTTTCACATGAATCTCATTCCAATTTACATATGTGCAAATCATGCCCATATCTAATTAATGGAACCTTCACATAATTGTGGGATTAAGCTCACAATTAAGTTATCTAAGTCTCTTTCATGTTTTATTAGTTGTTATAGAAATGAATCCTAGATAAGTTTAGAGTTAAGCACTCTATGGTACTTAACTATGTGATAATTGTAGATGATAGAAAGATGTGATTTCAAGTTATTCAAGTAGTATATTCAAGTACTCATTGTAAATCTTTAGCTAATAAACAAAATATTTTCAATCATTCTTTCTTTCATTTATATAATTGATTGTCTTATAAGAACTCATATTCATTTCCAAACTCTAAAAACTTAATAGTAAGGGCTTGTATGATTGATGAAACTAAACAAATAGATACGTGATTTGCCATCAAATTTAAAATTTAGATAAACATGATCTATCATTGATTGTAGTGCATGATGAACCTTGTAATTGCACCAAGTATGTTGCAACTCCCAAGAGTCCTCAACTTAAATTATCAACCTAGGGTTTGTACAAACTTAGAGGTGTCAATGCTATATGCACAACAGGTTAGGTTGTACTCATGTCACCCTAAGTCATTAGATCATATCAAGGTATTTAGAGACCACTCTTCAACTAACTACAAATGTAATTTCTTATGAAATAATATCATGATTGCAAGGATATGAACATGCTTCTAACTATATAAATAAAAATGCCATTCATTAAATGTAAATGCTAATTGAAATAACATGAAAGGGAGAGGCTAGTCTAGTTGTAGAAGTAAACTATTCTACTCTAGTTACACACTTAATAAAATAAATAGCCTACTTGCATGAAGAGTTTATATATTTGCAACTTGATTAAAAATTAGGAATTCAATTATCAACACGAAGAAATTTGTTTTTTTGCTAAGTCTAATTCTATTTGTTGTCTTATGCTTGCAATGAGAAAAGGATGGGGTTCGAGTGGTCTTAGAGTCTTCCTTAATAATTAATTCAACTTTAAAGTGCAAGAGTCAAAGTCTGGAACGAACCTAGTTGAAGTAAGCAATGCTACATGACTATTACAGGAAGTGCTACAAGAGGCCCTGTTTTGCTATAGGAGGGGGTCTAAGAGCTTTTTGAGGACAAGAATGGTATATTGGAGGTGGAGGAACGTGGATTAAGGTGAATGAAGTTGAATGAAGGGTGTGGGAGCCCCCTACAAAGCTTATTTCCCTTGAGAGGCCTACCTTGCACCAAATTTTATGCTCACAATGTCCTTCATTTGCCCTAGAAGAGTGATCTCAGTGGTAGAGTTTGGAAGAAATGTGAAGTGTCTAAGAGAGATATAGAATGGTCTATATGGATGTGGTAGAGTGCACACACCCCTACAAGTCAACAACAATCCTTGCATACTAATCAAACACATGCATCAAATGATCAATATCACAACAAAATAAATTAACATGGAAAGGATGAGTTGAAATTTCTTAAAATCTACTTTGCCCTACAACACAAATATAATTTCCAATTAAATGCTACTAACTTCTAAGTTGTAGAAACCAAGCATGAAGAAGGATTACAATCCAACATTTAACAATTTCCAAGAAATCATAAGCAACTATTTTTGGGTTGTTGTTGTAGATCTTCCAACCACTCTTCCCACAAGAGATGTGATAGGAAAGCCTACAACTACAAGTTTTGTGATAAAATTACTACTTAAAAAAGAAAAGAATTGCAATGAATTAAACAAGAACAAGGAAATAATACAAGAGAGGGACTAAGTCCTCCAGGTTGGACCCAAACAAGGGTTTCAACCCTCCAAAACTAACTCAGATGCATGCTAACAATGGATTTCTCATTAATAGAAAATAAGAGTCACATACATCATATGAAAGATGAAAATAATAGTATCGATCATGGGGCTCTTAGTATCTACTCCTATATTCCACATAAAATTTAATCCTAATGAGCCTTTAGCTTGTTTATTTATACAAAAAGTAGTTGAGGGCGGCTCCCTTGAAAAGAAGAGTGATTCCCTCTAAAATCTTGAGATTGGTGGATCTAGTTCTGTTGGATATTCACATCCACTTGAGTTCCTCAGTTGCTCATGAGGAATATTAGATCTCAAGCTGAGTTGGCAAGTTAATGCAGTGGAGAATCCCCCCTATATTCTCTCTAGATGTCTCCAATCAGCCCATGCATAGTAAATATCTCCAAAAATTCTTCTTATTCTTGCATGCTAATCACACTAGGCCATGAAATACGAAAATAAACCTTTAGTCTTCCTACTAAGAATATTATGGTTAAAATATGCAAATTAATGTGAGAAAAGAATAGTCTTAAGGGATGGAGGATAACACAATGAGCCTCAAAATATACCTATTGATGGGATCCATCATCACCCCCTCTGCTGAAGTTGTTTCTCACCCTTTGAGCAACTCAGTCACTGATGTGGTGTTCATTCATGGTCCTGGTGGCTTCATTGACATCCCAAGGCATCTCAGATGGTGTGCCTTCCTATGGATAGAAACCTGCATTTGCTTCTATGTATGTACATTCCTTTTGTTATTCTGTTTGGTTTCTTCCCTCCTGTAGGCCTAATAGTAAGTGAGGATTGATTTTGAGTCCTATACACTTGATCTTCAACCCTTGCATGATTCTCTTGTATAGTGGGGTTCTCTCCAAGGCATTCCTTAGTCTTTCTGGATAGTGACACTCTTTGATTTACAAAATGTGAGGTAGGGCATGCCACCTTCTTTGGAAAGCTTGTAAAATTTTTGTTCCAAAACACCCTAAAGGTGTCCTCAAACTGGAGGATAGTTTGTTCTTTGGTTGCCATATACCGAGGCACCAATTAAGGATCAGTGGAGATGAGGTTTTGGTTACTAATGATAGCCTTGGGGCTCGCTAATTCTCCTCTGATGTATAAAGGCTCCTTCTCCTCTTTTTCCAACACCCTCTTTACTTATTTGGTTCTTGTTTCCTCATGGGTCAACCAAGAGGATAATGCCATTAGTTTCATGTCTCTGAATATTGAGTTTGGGTCCCAAAAGTTCATGTCTATGAGGATCATATTATCAATGTAAAACTAAACCAGTTTGGCTCTATCCTCAACAGTTTCCTTTTTGCAAAATTCAATGAAATTTATGTAGCCTTGAAATGGTAGAGAGCCATACTGTGCTAATTTATTTATCTAGAATTGCAGCCATTGCTCCTTGAGGAATATGGCATAGGATTTGGTTGCTTACCTACATTGTATGTCTTCCATGGATAAACTTGCCATAGTGGCAAGTTGTACCTCTTTTTCTTGCATCTTCTCTCTTAGCCTCATGTTTTTTGTCTTTAATTGCTCCCTCAGGACTGACTCCATTATCCTTAAGTTATTTAATTACTGGCTCATTTCATTCACTTTCTCCTCCATGAGGCCAAAATCTTCTACCTTCTTAGATTTTGCAATTTTCATTGACCTAAATGTCCTAACTCTTTCCTTTTCCAACTTAAAGAAGAGTGGTATAGGTAATTTCTCAGGTATAATCCTACCTCCTTCAACAAATTTGTACTAAGATTCAAGGTTAGGTTCTATATCAGGCTCCTGGAGATCTTGGGGACCTTCTTATTTTCCTTTTGATGTGGTTGCCTCTTCCTGCAACATCTCTTGTTGCTCTTGTAGCAACCCCTGTTTCTCCTATAGTAATCCATGTTTCTCCAGTAGCTCCTCTGTTTTCTCTTGTAGTAACTTTGTTTTATCTTGTAACAAGGCAACTTATGCTTTGAGCCTCTTAGATGTGACTGCTCTAATTGTGGGCATCCCTATTGGTGGCAAAGGGTGTCTACTCTTAGCTTTGGGAGAGGTAACTTCTTCAATCTTCCCTTCACTAGGTCCCACTTCTTCCCTTTTGCTTGTTGATTCCTCAATGGTGATGGGGACATTTGAAGGAGGCTAAGGCTTCCCTTTCCTTATCCTGGTTCTCTTCCTTGTTTTAAAGTACAAGGTGAATTCCTTGGCTACCTCCTTTGGCTTGAATGGTGTGCCAAGTGTGGCCAATGTGGCAGCCACCTCTTGCTCTGTGTTTCCTAGTGAGAGGCTTTCTTTCCATTGTCTTTTTGTCCCTTGAGGTTTGGAGGGAACCTCAAGGTTCTCTTCATCTTTTTCCTCTGTTTCTACTTTCTCATTCTCTTCTTCCTTCTCTTCCCTACCCCCAATACTAGAGGCTGGTGTTTCTTCTTGTTGTGTGGAAGTGAGGGCTTATGTTTCAATGAAAACCTCCCTGTCTATGTCTACAAATTCAATCCACACTGTTACGCAGTAATTTGTCATTGTCTTCCTGTCAGTCTCCCTACTGTGTCATGAGATCAAATTCATCATGCTCATGCTCTCTAATATGTCCAAATGACCCACTTTGCCAAAGTTTCCTCTATCATCGTGACTATTTTAAAAATGAACGCGCTGATGAGCGCTCCTAAACAGAGTCAATGTGTTGCCAGCGCGGAAGCACACGCCTTTCCCGCGCTGGTCGAATTTCATGTGATAGCACGCTGATTCTTTATGTGGGATCGCGCTGATGTGACTTTCCTTGTTATTCAGCAGTGATGCCAGCGCTCAAGTTTAGTTGTGCACCCGCGATGATCCAGTTTGGGCGAATTTGTTCTAATAGCCGGCCTTCCAGATGACTCCAGACCTAGTTGTTGGCCTTGTAAATGTCGCCCTCCCTTCTCTGGCATGTTTGTTTCATCATTTGAGCCACCTTCCTTGGAGATAAGCTCATCCTCACACCATTCATGGAGACTCCTTCTCCTATTTAAGCCTCCACCATTGCCATGAGTTGCAAGTTTGGAATTGATTGTGTTTAGAGCATTGCTGATAGTATTGTAAGCTTGATAGGTAGCTAGTTTGATAAGTGTGGGATTGCTATAGTGCTTAAGGAAGGTTATGAAGTGTTTCCATATAGTGTAAACTTGTGTGTGAGAGAGAGTTGTCTTGGGATATCTACTTTCAAGGGTGAATGCTTGAAGGACTTGCTGGCTGGACCCAACCAAAGGAGGATCCTGACGTCAGAACTTGGTTGTATTCTCTTTTGTTTTATTAATAAGATAAACGACTATCATTATGGTTCCACTCATGTGTCTTTGATTATGATGTTTGAGTTGTATCTTTTCTGACCGGTACATAGTTGTATTTCCCAGATTTTATGCTTGTATTTGTCTTGTCCTTTGCTTGTGCAGGTGTATGTTTACGGAGATCGTGAGGATTGCGACCAGCTGAAGCAGAAGAACGGAAGCGACAATACTTCTACAAATATAAGCGTTGGATTCGAGGTAGGCTCTCATCTTGGCCTTTATTTTGCAATTAGGAACCTGCATGTTAGCGTGCTTGATTGTTGCTAGACCTCAGTTAGGCTAGAGGGATCGCCTTTGTCCGCAGAGGGGATTTACCTACACAACAATTTGGCGACTCCGCTGGGGATTTTTACCTTGTTGTTTGAATTGTAAGCCTTAGACAGAGCCTGAAGCATGGCCAGTTAGCCTTCGAAATGCTATTGCTCTGCATTAGCGAAGTAGATCAAAGCCATTTCAGTTAATCTCCAGTTTTTTTTACAAATCGAACAGCTTGGAGCTAGCTTTTGTCCTGTTCTTGTCCATTTTGTCCTTGAATTGGATTTTTTGCTCTCTTTTCAAAGTTTGGGGATTAGTTCTCTGCTTCTAGGTTTCCTAGTTCGGTCTGGGAAGTGCCTTGATTGTTTAAAGAGTGATTACCTTGGTTTGGGAGTTTTTGGCTTGATTGTGGTCATTTTTCAGCTTCATCGCGGTTTTTTATAAAACAGTCGCGCTGCCATCGCCTAGCTTTTTCTGTGATTCCTTGATCATCACGTAAATACACCAAATAGTTGCGACGATTCTGGAAATTGAACCATCGCGGTTAAGTCGTGTTCTTCCACACTGACATCACTTTGTTGCTACGAGTAGTTTCTTATCAGCGCTCTGTTGCTGTGTTCCAACCGCGCTGATTCCTGTAGAATTGAATTTCTTCAATTCTGCCTCCTGAGCCTTTTGGTTTTGTTATCCCCTGCCTTTTTCACTTGGTTTATGACTTGATTTTTATTGTTTAAAGGTTGAAGCACTTCTTTGCGAGTCTTGTTGAAGCGAATCTTGTTTTTTGCTTTGTGACCTAGTTTTATTGTTCCAAGTTTGTTGGATCAGCTTTGCTTGGTTACTCATTTGCGAAGGTTCGTTTGCTGCTTGTTATTGGTTTGATTTAGCCTTCCTCCTTGCTTGCTTTTTCTTGGTTGTTTAAGTGATTGTTGTTGAATCAATCTTGACATTGTTTCGATTTCTTTTCACTACCCGAGCATGGATCACAGTTGTTTGGGGTCAACCGGTTTTTTCCACATTTGTCTGCTATTATTTCTCAGAAACCCTTTAGTGCATTTTGTCATTATTGAAAAAGAAAATCTCTTTTTCTTTGTGATAGTTAATGAAAGTTAGAGCTTTTCATTTTGATTGGTGGATTAGTAATCTTAAAGAAAAGTTTAGTGATTTCCATTAGCTGCATTAGGGAAATTCTTTGTTGATTGTGTTCATTTCGTTCGTATGAAAGCTCTCTAAACTCTTTTGTAATTAGCATTCATTGAATGGAATGACATGTTTTGGCATATAGAGTGCATTTAGGGATTTTGAGGAATTACATACGGTAGGACCTCAAAACCGAAACCGTAACTCAAGATTAACTTTAAAATAAATCGAATGAACGTAAAAAAGCATTGGAACATAACGCTCACATTCTAGAGGTCTAGGCTAGAGACGTGCTCCGGCGTCGTTAAACCTAGTCACTTTTGTTCTCACATTAAGGTTGGGTGATTCCTCCTTTTGTGATTCAACTGTGGTCTAGTACGGACTTGTGCTCCCATGTACCGTCGCGTATATATGGGGAGACTCCACTAGGTTATCATCCTTGATCCATAGGAAGCTGTGTCTGCCGCCTTACAGCCCGTAACACACTGAACATAGCATTCGGGAAGATTGACTGCCGTACGGAAAGTCCTTGGCTTTCATATGATCGCTAAGGTGTATATGCAGTTTTACGGATTGTTTGGTAAACCCCTTGCCTAGTTTCTCAAGAGCAGTCACTTTTTGATCCTTTTCGGACTCCTTAAAAGAAAAGGCTCTATTGAGCGTTTGTCACTTCGGGCTCATTAAATATTCAAAGGTGACTAGAGTCATCTTTTGTCCTTTTCTCGACTCTTAAAACATGAAAACGTCAAGTTTTGTCCTAATGTCTTAAAAATTTATTCGACCACGATTACATTTACCTTGTTAGATCTTGTTTGCGCTAGTTTCGAGTAGGGTTTTTTATCGTCAGCTTGAGTAGGGTTCTTTCTCGTTTAGATGGCAACTTTTCCAGAGTTCACCAACCCAGGTATCCCCTCTGATGGGAATCCTGGTCATTTCTCTCCTTTAGGAAATGTTGGTGCTCCTTACATGGCAACATTGTCCCTTCCCGGGTTAACTATTGGGTTGCTTGTTTGGTTGTTTTCAACCTCCCTGGTCCCTACCACCTCAAGTGCTAGTCAATCAGTTCCTACACCTGAACAACATCATGTTGATTCTAAGGTGGACCTCTCCCCTTCTTCGCCTGTTTCTACGTCCTCATCTTCTACTTCGCCTGGTGAAAGTATGAATTCAAGTAACCAGGTGGCTAAGAAGAAGAAGAAGAAGACGAAGAAGAAGAAGTCTCCTAAGGGAGAGGCTAAAAGTGCAGTGACTGCTCCAAATCCAATTCAAGTCGAGCCACCCTCTGCTCCTCTGCGGAAGGTCAAATTTCCTTGCAGATTGTGCAAGGATGACCACGTTCTTCGTGATTGTCTTAGCATTCCCAGGATCCTTAAAGTATGGTCTCACGATCCGGTTCGTCCCTCATCGTCCTCTGGAGCTCATGGAGATGCTACCCTATCAACGAGCAACGGTAAGAAGAAAGGGAAGATTTGATTCCCCTATAGGCTATGTGAAGGCAATCATCCCCTTCACCTTTGTCAGCTCATGGATAAAGCTTCCGCTGTTTTGGAAGGTCTTACAGCTTCTTCACCCCAACTCCCAGTTGGTTATCAGAGGCTCTCTTCAGATCCTCTCCCTGTTGACAAAGAGATTGACTTAGATTCTTCTCTTTTCCACTCTCCTCTTCCTGAACCTGGATGTGTTAAGCCTGTTCCCGACCAACCATTGGTCAGAGAGAGTGTCAACTTGAGTTCACTGCCTGTTGACCACTCTGTTCTAGAAGAGCATCACGATCATGTTCTTCTCGTCTCGTCAGATTCTCTTGAGCCCGAAAATGACTCTCCTATCCCAGCTGATCTAGAGAGTCCTTCTTCGTTTCTCTTAGAGCAGGGGGGCAATCATATGATTCCCCCACCAAGTAGTTCTGTTGTTTCCTTCGACTGGAGCCATTTGACCGTCTTTCGCCTTCCATCCCATGTGCCTTTCCAGATTACAGTACATGCCTGCGACAAGGCAGTACCTGACACTGTCTTGGATGAGGGTGCATCTGTCAGTCTTATGCCTTCGACTACTTGGAAAGCTTTGGGCTCCCCACAACTTGTGCCGGTCGTGCAGAATTTGATGGCATTTGACGGAGGAACCAGTCAACCATTGGGGATCCTCACACAGTTCCCTATTACTTTGGGAGGCAAAACCGTCTATATAGACGTATTGGTTACCCAAGGTGCTTTAGATTTCAGTCTTCTCCTTGGTCATGACTATGTTTATGCCATGGGGGCCCTCGTCTTTTCACTTTTCCGTGTGGTTTTCTTTCCACACGATGGAAGAATTGTGACTATAGATCAATTATCGTTCTTTAGTCCCCCGGTGCCTCCTGCGCAGTTGTCATCCCCTCCTGGTTTTTATCCACCGGTTGTATCTGCCCCACCGTAGGTCAACTATGTGGCCACTTATCCCGTGCCTATATCCAGTGATGCTGCCGTCGTACATAGTGTCCTGGGGGCATTGGGTCCTAACTTCCAAGTTGTTGTCCTTCCACCGGGAGTGACACTCTTGGAGGCGGCGTCTTCCTATTCATTATGATGAAGTTTGGTCGGAGCATAGTTCGATTTCCTATGTCAAGCTCCTTGAAAATGAAATTGGGTCTGGTCGGAGCATAGTTCGCTTTCCTATGTCAAGCTCCTTAAAAAATGAAACTGGTTCTTTCGAGCATAGTTCCTGATCTTGTGTCAAGCTCGTTAAAAAATGAAACAAGGGTTATGAGGATAGTTCTTTTATTGTGTCAACCTCATTGAAAAATGCAACAACCCCCTTTTCAAATCGAGTCTTTGATTAAGATCTCGTAAAATACAAGTCGAGTCTTTCCAAGATCTCGAAAGTGAACCTTCATTCCATCCATTTTGTTGAATGCAATGAAGCTTGGGGGGCATGTACCTCGTTTTGTGTCGTTATGCTGGGGGCATGCGAACTGATAACAAGCATAGTTTTTCGTTTCAAGCTTGTGTAAACATGAAACTGAATCCAAGCAGAGTTCTCCATGGTTCAAGCTTGTGTAAAAATGAACCCATCCCCGAGTCACCTTTAAGCTCTTTTCTAACTCGTAAAATATGAAAATATTTCCGAGTATTTTTTCCCTTTTTGACTCGTTAAAGCGAATAAAAATGGAGGTCTTCTTTCAGCTCTTTTCTAACCGTTTAAAGATGAAAAGATTGCCGAGTTGGCCCTCTCGACTCGTTAAATGTAAATGAGAGGCGGTCGTCTTTAAACCCTTTTCCGACCGTGTAAAAACGAAAAGATTGTTGGACCCTTGTCGTTTCCGGTTCGTTAACGGTCACGAAGCGACGTGGTTTTGATCACTTTTTTACTTTTTTCAGATCAAAGTCACTACTTATGAAAATTTCTTCTCGGTCATAATGGTCAGGCGATTCTTTCGAGCATGGTTTTATACCTTTTTGGGCTCGAGAGACACAACTTTACGAAAAAGGACACCCCTGGAGTTTCCTTTTCGCTGTCTTTTCAAACTCTCTAAACATGAAAAGACGCCGAGTTTTTCCTTTGTTAGACTCGTTAAAACTTTAATGACATCGGGTTTCGTCGTGATGACACCTCTCAAGCATACGCTATCCCCGTCAAGCTTGCCATCCAAAAATAACCGGGGTACTCGCCAGAAATGGTGGGGGAATAAAGGAATCATAATCATCGTTGTGTCTGCAGTATGTCGCTCTTGAACATGGCACTTATTTGCGTTCATGTCTGGGTGGGGACATCTCATCTTGTTTCACACTTGCCTCCATGGGTTTGGGTTATCCTGTTTTACCATTCATCTGCTCATCATCTTGTCGTTATGACCCCTGATCATTTGACATCAAATATTTCCAAATCCGCTGTTGTGCCTCCGATATGTTCAAGAGAAGTTGACCTCTGTAGAATACTCAACCTCCCTCTGATATCTCACATAAAACATTTTGTTCCTCTCTGTCTCGTGTCGATGACGTGGGAAAAATTATGGCCCACCTTCGATCAAGACCACTTCTTGTCAACTTCAGCTCATTATCCAGGAAGATGACCTAGAGACTCCCTTCAGGTGCCTTAGAGCCTGCATGCCTCAATGGCAAGTTCTTCGTGTTCGACGCAAGGTTTTCTTCATTGGCCTCCGATTGAATGATTCTACGGGTGTTCGACACCAGCTCATTGATTCACACGTCGTGGATTGTACCTATAGTACCTTGAGGACCATTGTCATTATTGGTGGTACCTCTCGCGTCTGTTAACAGTTTTCATCATTGACTGGTAATTAGACGATGTTCTCGCATGTTTGACTTCGACTCCCATATTCGCATGCTTGAACTTGTACTTTATTCAGGTCGAGTTGGAGCGCAAGACCCCAGATTTTGTATATTGAGATCCGGGCTGCATTTTGTGGATTATTATAATCACTACATGACTCATTCATTGGATGGCTGCAACCATGCCTAAGTCCATTCCTTGATCCTCATCGGATGGCTGCGTCCATACTTGGGATCCAGTTTTTATGTACTCTATTATGGATGGCTACGCCCATACCATGTACATCATGTATTTGAGATATCAGTTGTACTACGTGCAGGTTCTTCTTGGTGGTGTTCCAGTCCGGCCAGTTCCATAAAGCATTTCATCCCTCCCAGTCTCTCGGGCTTCATGCTTTAGGGGGCATCTGTTACGCAGTAATTTGTCACTGTCTTCCTGTCAGTCTCCCTACTGTGTCATGAGATCAAATTCATCATGCTCATGCTCTCTAATATGTCCAAATGACCCACTTTGCCAAAGTTTCCTCTATCACCGCGACTGTTTTAAAAATAAACGCGCTGATGAGCGCTCCTAAACAGACTCAATGCGCTGCCAGTGCGGAAGCACACGCCTTTTCCCCCGCTGGTCAAATTTCATGTGACAGCGTGCTGATTCTTTATGTGGGATCACGCTGATGTGACTTTCCTTGTTATTCAGCAGTGATGCCAGCGCTCAAGTGTAGTTGTGCACCCGCGATGATCCAGTTTGGGCGAATTTGTTCTAACAGCCGGCCTTCTAGATGACTCCAGACCTGGTTGTTGGCCTTGTAAATGTCGCCCTCCCTTCTCTGGCATGTTTGTTTCATCATTTGAGCCACATTCCTTGGAGATAAGCTCATCCTCACACCATTCATGGAGACTCCTTCTCCTATTTAAGCCTCCACCATTGCCATGAGCTGCGAGTTTGGAATTGATTGTGTTTAGAGCATTGCTGATAGTATTGTAAGCTTGATAGGCAGCTGGTGTGATAAGTGTGGGATTGATATAGTGCTTAAGGAAGGTTATGAAGTGTTTCCATATAGTGTAAACTTGTGTGTGAGAGAGATTTGTCTTGGGATATCTACTTTCAAGGGTGAATGCTTGAAGGACTTGTTGGCTGGACCCAACCAAAGGAGGATCTTGACGTCAGAACTTGGTTGTATTCTCTTTTGTTTTATTAATAAGATAAACGACTATCATTATGGTTCCACTCATGTGTCTTTGATTATGATGTTTGAGTTGTATCTTTTTTGACCGGTACATAGTTGTATTTCCCAGATTTTATGCTTGTATTTGTCTTGTCCTTTGCTTGTGCAGGTGTATGTTCACGGAGATCGTGAGGATTGCGACTAGCTGAAGCAGAAGAATGGAAGCGACAATACTTCTACAAATATAAGCGTTGGATTCGAGGTAGGCTCTTATCTTGGCCTTTATTTTGTAATTAGGAACCTGCGTGTTAGCGTGCTTGATTTTTGCTAGACCTCAGTTAGGCTAGAGGGATCGCCTTTGTCCGCAGAGGGAATTTAGCTACACAACACACACCATAGGGTTCCATTGGTGGCTTAAGGCATCCATGAAAATTAGCTTCATTAGGCCATGATGGGCAAGGTGTTGGTGCTTCCCTTCCCTCATTTTTTGGCTCATTTCAATGATGGATTGTAAGAGGAATTGTGGGACACTAAGTCTATTAGGAATTGGTAACTTCATATGGAACCTTAGCTCATAGAGTAAATTAAATTGATAGGCATACACAATTCTCAACCTCCCTTCATAGAATATGTATTTGAGGATATGATATGGCAATTCATCCCAAGGATAATGGAGGCTTTCTATTATTACTCCATTTTTGTCTTCCACAATCTTCTATCTATGGAAGAAGAACTTATTTCAAGTGTTATGTTATTCAAAAACTCCCCCATTTGTTAAAATATTAGCTAATATTCTATTAATAAATGGGGACCCTTAAAAAATCCTTCCAAATAATAAATTTAGAATTTAGGCATTTTCTTGTTATTTTTGGAAAAGCAAGATATCAAGATAAAACCCTTTGAAAAGCTAGAAAATGCTTGCCTTTTCATATATCACATGATCAAACGTGTCAAAAGCCCTGTTAACGACCAAAACTCGCCAAAAGTGATCAAAAGGGATTACCACACTTAACCTCGAAACTATTAAGCTTTTTTATTTAAACTAAGTCATAAGGCATTTCTTATTAAAATAAGTCCTGCATCGCATATCGCCACTTACAAAGGGTGCACCCTCATAAAGTAAATTTAACCATACAATATGTGATATTGCGATGACACGGTCACCCTTATCGCATCGCATTGGAGACCCTTAGGAAAGGTCCAAAACCTTACCAACCATGCAATATTGCGAAATGGGATAGAAGTCCGGACCGATTGCCAGCTATGTTATAAAAAACACTCAAGTCCGCCGCGAAAATAAATAAGGCTTTATAAAGGAAATCCTATCGAACAAGTTGTGCTTTGAAAACAATAAAGAACATCCTGCATTTCACATCCCATAGAAACCAAAGGAATTTTAAAGAAAGCACACACATGAAGTGCGATAATGTGATTTGCAATATTGCATCACAATCGCAAAATCATCATTTTCGTAGTTAAAAATCTCGCCACTCTAATAAGTTTCTTTCCTGACTTACGATGCAAAACATTAATGAAAAATAAAGCTATGGATAAGGAACCATTAGAGGGCATATAGCATGGGTTAATGGCATTTACGTTTGAAAAGCCGCTCGACGTGATACAATATCTTCTCACTTGCGTTTAATAAAAACTCTTTTCTTGTCACCTTTTCCAGGTTATTTGTATCATTAATTATTATGTTCATTCTTACTTGTGTCTATCTCATAGCTTTTGCTTTGCTCCATTTTTAAGAACAATCCACAACAAGAGTCGTTGGGAGCAATGGAAAAGAGGGGAAAGGCAGCAGTGTCTGAAAAATAAAAAATGATCCCTCTATTCTTTGATACTACATGCAACAGAGATAGAGGAACCTCAACATGGGAGGCCATGTATGATTTATTAGAAGAGGAGATACGAAGACCTATGGTAACAAACTTGGCCACAGCCAATGGTCATGTTTCCTCCGACGCCTATTTCTTTGAGACAACATGCTCATTTATGTACCACATAGCTGCAAGATGGAAGATAATTCCCAATACAGATATGGTTAAGTGGATAATTGATTAGGTGGACATCTCAGACAGAGAATTCAAGAATAGTAGGCAGGAGGTTATGGGATATTTTTCACCAGACAACCTGCAGCTTATGCACAATCTACCAGAGCCACAAAATCTCTACAATAAAAAGTTCCTCGAGAAATTTGCTAAGGAGAATGAAGGCCCAGTAGACGTCTTGCAGACCTAGATAAAAAACTAAGGGAAGATAAAAAAAGGATAAGATGGGTATGTATTCTACAGCATCTATCTCTCCCCCTCATAGTTTTGCAACAACCATGCTATGTACAATGTTCGACAAGCCCGATAGTACCAAATTTCCCCCAAAAATGTTGTCATTAATTGATGCAGCCATTAACAAAACAATAATGAATTGGGCCCAAATTTTGTTTGATAATTTGGTGAAATCTATTATGGAGTATAGGATAAAGAGGAGTATCTATTCAAGGGTTTATCCTCCATTTTTCATGAGTGCTTATATAATGGATGCAATCTGTTTTGGCTCCAAATTCCTATCATGGGATGGAAGTGGACTGTGCAAGACCTGATTCCTATCCATATATATCATAAGAGCATGTGGGAGTCTTAGTTTCACCCCCATTTTTACAAAATTTGTCAAGGAGTTATGCTGCCTATCCATAAACATGTCTACAATAGAAATGCCCCTAGGTTTTCTAGAGAAGCTAAAGTAGATATCCTACCTATAGCTAGATGGTTTGGGGAGGAGACATTTACATATATCAGAATATTTGGGAGCATTGCTTCACTGTGTGTCCTCCCATACTATGTCCCTGACAAGTTAATGACCACGAAGATAACCTACCAAGCAACAGGGGAAGGTGGGTTGAGCAAAGTATTGAAGGAATAGAAAAATGCCATTTGGCCTACATTTCCATTGCAATGTGGTGTGTTTTCCCTAAACGATTTTGGACATGCATGCAAAGAAGCATAGATTATGAAATATCTAAAATTGACTACATTCCCAGGAAGACATTATGACCCAAATGGCACCACCAAATACTTCACTACTATGGTGAAAGTGAAACCATTCACCCATGAGGAAGATGCCTTCGATGACCTCTTCCTACAAAAGGGGACATTTTCAAAAGTGATGCATATGGCATCACTATTTTTTGACCCAGATTATCATGAAGCCTTCTATGAATATAGGGAGAGGAGATTATTAAAGGTCCCATTAGACCTGCTACAGATTGAACCAATAAGGGATCCAACTCCCAGTGTAAGCTTAGAGGAAAGCTCCAGAGAAAATTCTAAAGAAGATTCTGAAGCAAACTCCCAAGAGAAGTCTACTCGTGAGTCAGAGCACTCAGAGAGAAGTCTCAAAATGGGGGCAATAAAAACAAAGAGTCTGAAAGGGACACAATCGAGACTACAGAGAAAACAACCAAGAAAACCTCAGGAAAGAAGCATGTTGAAATTCACTCTCCTTCCATTTAATCTTAAAAACCCCCAATTATTGATTTAGAAAAAGAATGGGAGCATTTTAATAAGAATCTCCATATAGAGGAACAAACATCTAAGATACAGACTCCACAACACAAATCAACTCAAGAAATTATAGTGGAGAAATCTGTAAGTACTCAGGATGTGGAGCTCATTCTTGCCACCCCCACTTCAGAAATTATTTTGAGAATCGAGGAAATTCCTCCATTAGATGTGTTTTATAGCCCTACCCACAAAGATGTCGTCAAAAGGTAGAGGAAGAAAAGAAATTTAAATGTTCCAGCTATTACCACTCCCGACAATGAACCAATGGACATTGCCTGGAAAGATTCGCCCATGGACCCATCTGAGAACCTTACGACACTGTTGCAATTTGCAGGAGCCTATGCCACGGCAACTATTGATAAAGCGACAGAAGTCCAAATGCTGCTGAGAGAAAAGGAACAAAAGATTTTGTTGTTGGAACAACAAATAGAGTAGGAAAAATCTAATCAACAGGAAGAATTACAAGTAGTCAAGCTTCAACAAGAGTTTGAACAGATGCAAATACAACATCAAGCTAGCCTAGCAGAAAGAGATGCATGGATACAAGTTGTTAGTGTCAATCTTGTTTTCCTGTCACCAGGATCAAATGTGCTTTTACTAAACTTGTCAGGACTATCAAAATCAAATTTTCATGTCACTAGGTTTACACAGTAAAATTTGGTCACTATTTGGTTGGTCTAGGAATGAGCTATGTCCTTTGAAAATTCACCTATGCTAATCACCTATCTTATTTCTATGAAGGTGTCATAATAAAAGCAAAGTCAATCATCATCATCATTCCATTCAATTTCAGGTCTTCCACTAGGTCATTAGGGTTTCCGTGTCCATCACTGCCTTGTGTAAATCCAGCAGTGAATAGAGCATGACAACAAATCTTTGACATTTATTTGTTGAGTTATCACAAATTCATCATGTTTTCAGTTTGAAAGCTCCAGAAGAAGAAGTTCTAATGCTTAGGAAAGTGAAAAGATAGCTGAGGTTTCAGCCTTAAAGATGACTTTGTTTTCAAAAGTGAAAAATCAATTTTTCAAAGGTTTGTGGGTCCCATTTCTTTTCAAAAGGAGAAATTAATTTGCCTATATAAACAAAAAAACCTCAAACTTGTCTTATTTACCTCTCATTCACTCTTGTGCATTAAGCTCTCCTTCCCAAAAGCAAGAGAAACTCGATTCCATAGGTAAAATTGGCAAAAACCTCAATGTGCTGTGCTTAGGAAGACTACAATGCTCTTGGAGGCCTGGCGCTGCACTCAGGAACACTGCATTGTGCTTGGGCGTTGCGCTCAAGCTAACTACGTTGTGCTTGGGCCAGAGTATCTAGAAATCACCTGAAACTATCCCAAAATTGATTTTTAAGCTTGCATACCTGATTTCATTGCATCCTAAGTTGAGCTACAATTAAGTACACTACTTTACTTACCTTTTTTATTTGCGAAATCAATCCATGCCAAAGCTTTCTTCATTCAGGATTTTTAGGTGAATTTCTCATGTAAAAATGATAGGGTTGATGATGGCCATTTTCCTTTCTTGATTTTTAACATGTAAAATCTTACCCTACACCTTTATACATGTTTGATATGCTATGTAAACCACTCAATAAACCTCAAAACGTAAATTTACCTCACTAAAATTGAAACCCTAGTTCATTCCTAGGGGTTTTGGGCACTTTCCATAAAAACTCTATTTTTTCCCTTTTATAAGCACATTGTTCCTCCATTGATTTTCCACTCATTTTCATCAGTTTTCCATAATATATATCCACCTCTTTCAAACCTCCTTTACCATTTTATCAACTCCACTTACCCATCATTCCACTTTTCACTCATACCTCACTGTTTTTCTCATTTTCCTGCTACTAGGGTTTCTGTCACCATGGAAGGAGAATCTTCACCAGAGAGGAAGAGATATCACAAGGGAGGAAAAATCCTCAGATATGAGCCATCAAATTTCAATTAAATCAACTCATCTCCCTTTCTCAAATAGTTCTTTGAAGATGTGAATTGCTTGGATTTTTGCAAAAGGGTGAGTGAAGTGGGATTTAATGAACAATTGACAGATTGGGTTGCAACTCAGTTGAAAGGTGAAAGCATTGTTGTTGCTGGTGTTGAATTCAATTTTTTAGTGGCCTCCATTTCACTTGCTACAATGCTACCAGATAATGGTGAATATTGGTTCAAGGGGATGAGCTTAGATCTTGAGAATTATAGACCCTTCTTGAAAACACCATACAGGGAAAAGCATGCTCATGTTATGCCTTTCAGGTACTTATTGGAGAAGTATGCCCCCTTGATGAATATTTTCATGAAGTTATTTACATGTGAAGGAAGATTCTCTAGATTATATTCCTATCATATTCGCCTCCTAATGCACTTTACATCTCAGAAGCCACTTAATATGTGCAACTACTTGTGTAGGAGCATTGCCAAAATGTCAAAGAGGATTCAGATGAAGAACAAGGAACACTACCCTAGCCTTTTTCATCATAGTCTGATCAAGACTATAGTCGTTCATCAACTTGCAGAGAAAGATATGACTTGGGAATATTTTTTGGAAATAGCTCTAAAATTGCATGAAACCAATGTGGCAGCTCAACCTTGTAGCATGACAACACAACAAATGGAAGTGGGGTCCTCTAGAAAATCAGTTGAAAGAAACAAAGCACCTAATCCTGAGGTGACTAAGATGTACAAGAGAGGAAAGATGCTTGTTTTTTCTTCTCATGGTGAGAAAGGGGGCAAGCCTTCTACATCAGCAAAACAAGAATCGACAACACGAGATAAAGACATGGTTGAGCATGAATTTGAGCTGTTTGATTTAGAGGCAGAGGATGAAACTTCAAGCATGCAGTAGATGATCAGAGATAAAGACTATCAGATCAAGGAACTCATAGTTAACATGGCAAGAGCAAGGTACATTATTTCATTCCTATAACGGGAAAATAGTTAGCTAAAAGCGAAGCAATTAATCATGGAGAAAGAGAAAACAAAATTATTGTAGCAAGTTGCCAAGGGAAAATCAGTCATAGCAAAAAGTGAGCCTAAAGGAACACAAGGGAAGGGTAAGAGAAAAAGGCCAAGAACAAAAGGGCTAAAGAAGGCAATGCAAAAGGAAGAGGAACACATTTTGCTTAATGAAGAGCTAGGCCTAGAGCACAAAATTGCTCTAGAGGTCAATCAAGACAAGGAGTACTAGCTAAATATGGTAAATGATCACTTGGAGAAGCTTCTATAGAAATAAAATAGAGACAACCAGCTGCTAAGGCACATGGCGCACCATTACCAAGCCCAAAACATGATCTGTAACGTCAAGGTCAAGCAGTTGGAGAACAAGCTCAAAGAAGCCCAAAATGACCAAAATGATGAAGGAAACTTAAGGTTCTTGCTGAAGAATCCATGAGGGCTTAACATGCATAGTTCTATAGCTTCTGTCCAATTTTGAGAAAATTCTGAGCATTTTTGGTTTTTTGCAAATTTTTAGGCCTAATTCAGAAATTCAGCAAGCGTTGTGCTTTTTCCTCAGGCATCCATTTCAGGAAAACTCTACATTTTTGGAAATATCTTTCCATCCTCTACAAAGTTTCAAGAGGTGGCTCAGATTTTGAGAAAAGTGGAAAAAAGTGGCCAAAAACTAGCTTTTTGGACCCTTTTTGACCGGCGGTGCATTCTTGGAGCAACCTTGGGAGAATGGCTTTTTGAAGGTCTCTGCATGGGTAATTTTAAAAAATTGAAAGTGTTCTGGAAATTAGACTTTAAAATATAGTCGAAAGTTCTCTCAGATCGTCATTTGAACCTTAGGAAGGCACCTGAAAGTGAGCTCAAAGTCGGCACTACACTTCTACAATTTCCTGTGTTTGTAATTGTAAATTTCACTATGTAAAATTTCTAATTTTCGGTTTGATTTAGTCAAAGTCAAAAATCTTTATGTAATGGCACTTGTTTCGGGGCTAGGTGATGTAGGCATGAATAAATATACATGATAGGTTGTTTTTTATTTTTAATAGGACTCATTAAGGAAGAAAACTCCTAAACAAACTCTCCAAGAAGTGTTTGAGTTTCACTTTCTCACTCTCACCTGTTGGTTGAGAGAATCTTGGAGTCAGTTCCACCACCTAGGAATTCGATTCCTGAAGGTGGGAAAGTGTTATAAGGGAGTCTATATGTATTATTTCTCTTTCAGAGAGAAGGGTTGCACTTTTTGTGGATGAGGCTTGCATGTAATAATCTTCTCAGCTAATACAGAAACAATTGCAACTATTTTTAAGGAACTCTAGCCCAGTGAGTTCATGGTGTTTTTTCTTCTTTTTATTTGTTTTCTAATGGTTAAAACATCTTTATATACATGATATCTCTTCTTTCTATGGATGCCTTATAGTGAAATAGACAAAATTCTTGATTTCAAGCTCTATTTATATGGTTTTCATAGTTATGTTTATGTCTTCTAAAAGCTAATGAACTCATGTTTGCTTATGCTCATTAGTCTCTTCTACACTTTCTCTTATATACTACATTGACGATATTCCAAATACACCATGGTCTTCTGGTATCTAGCTCCTTTACATATTTGTTTCTGCACTCCTACAACCTAGACCTATATGTAGCTCCAAACCCTAGTCGAGTAAACCCTAAATTCTAAATTTCTTCAACACACAAAAAAATATACATATCTAGCCTAAAAATTATTTGATTTAAAGTCATTTCACTAATAAAAGACTTTGAGAGATCCCTCTCTTGCTCAGTAGGGCTAGCTACTGAGCTGAAGTGTTTTGAGGTTACCCTTCTCAATCTCCTTTTCAGCCTAGGAAATTATAAGGGACTAACACAATATATGACAGATAAGTATAAAGACAGTCTACAAATCGATCAGTTCGTAAAATAAGACTCAAACTTAACTCCCAACTAATGCATCAGAAGGAAGTTCTATGCCAGAAAACCTTGCAAATAATTCCTTATTGCGAGATTAGTGATAAGCTAACAAGCTAAGTCGTCAACATGAGGCTTGAGTATGACGAAATCCATAATTGGATTTCTGACTTTATCACCTGGCAAGAATCAAAAGATGGGAAGAAGGCTGACTTGCCAAAAATAGAATTCTTGGCTCAAGCAAGAAGAAAGGGCAACGACGATCGCGACAGCAGTAGAAAACAACATCATTGAAGCCATTAATGAAAATCTACATGGCGCTAACCTGGTTGCAGAATCTATACCAGGATTTCTTCCAAATTCCAAACAACTAGAGAAGCAGTGGAG
This sequence comes from Pinus taeda, assembly GCA_000404065.3. Classification (NCBI taxonomy): domain Eukaryota; kingdom Viridiplantae; phylum Streptophyta; class Pinopsida; order Pinales; family Pinaceae; genus Pinus; species Pinus taeda. The sequence goes on from APFE031362965.1 coordinate 148,466, forward strand.
ATAGGCAACAAAGGAAAGGGAGGAGGTGTTTAGACAAATTATCAAGATGAACTGGGAAGCATACTGACAATTCTTAGTCAAACCATACAGCCAGTGGATGACCTTACAATGCTTAACTACCTCCACACAAAAAATGGTGCCAGCACTGACGAACACTATATTTACTAGGCAGTTGAAATCGGTGATCGGCCAACTGACACAGCTCAATCCAATGAAAGATATATGCGATATTGAATGCAAAGGAGTTACTCACTTTGTTTTATTTATCATAATCTAAGGAAGGTCATTTAAACCTCAGCTATTTTTTGTAATAATCTATTTTAGGACCTATAGTTTAGTATTTAAACCCCTCTCATGTATTTAGAGAGGGGTCTAGAAATTATATCAGAAACATTCTTCAAAACATGCACTTCTGTACCTTTGAGGAGGTTCTAATGGAATGAATGGAATAGGATATATTTTCTTGTGAATATCTAGCATGTTCTACTGAAATTGTACTTTTGTACTCTTAGATGATGTTGGATTGATTGGAATTAGGTCGATATTGCTGAAACACATGAGCGTAACTTATCATATATGGTACTTTTATCTTATGATTCTATTTTATTTATGTATCAGGAAATAACTTTTCTTCAATTTTTTTATGTATGAAAGTTTGAATTATGGTTAGCATTATTGCACTTTTGTATGGTGTTGGCTTTAACTTTATGCTGAATATATGAAAGATTCCATGTGCAATATATATTTCACAATCATTTTGGCTAACTATTTATCCAAAACGATTACTGTTAAACGATTTCACTTCTTATTACAGTTCAATGATACTTATTCCCAATTGTTATAGGGCATTATTTTATATCGTATACTTTACTTTATTCCCGACCATAGTTATAGTTTAATAGTGTTCAAACTAGGATATATGCATATGTTTAATAGTTTATATTAGATTACACTTAGCTTAATCATTCCCTCGTTACATCATATATCACCCCCTCAACACTATCAAAATTTCTTTTGGGAAACTGGTCCCATTATCCCCAGTCGGAGCCACTACATGAAACAGAAAAGGAGTTGCTAACCAAGGTTCAGACTGGGTGGTTTTCCCCCATGTTGTAGCAACAATTTTCGAGGCTTCAACATTTTTGCGCTAGAAGGAGGGCCAACTATGAATGCAATTAAATTCAAACCAACAGGCCATTCTAAGAGTAAAATTCCCTCACCCTCACCTCCAACTTCTCAATTGCATTCCAAATCTCTTAATCCTAAGTGATAAGTTGTAAAGAACCCCTTCGAATCCACTACTGAAATTCCAAAGAAGCCAGATCATTCTTCTTCTATAGAAACCCCTGAAGTCCAATCTTTGATTCATAATTTACAGGGGATTTTGATATCTCAAGAAGAATATGAGTTATCCCAAGATAGTGTTACTTCTAAGTTTCCCTCATCTCAAAGGTTAAGTAAAGCACAGAGTGAAAAGTTTGGGATACCCCCATTCGAATTCCCTCTACCAAACCGTAAGAGAGCTAAGAAGACACCACCTGAATCCCATAGTGAGGTTCTCTCATCATCACCTCAATCATCCTCACTCATTCCATCCATTTCATTACAAGATCAATCACCCACCTCATAACTCCAGATCGTGATTTACACAGGTACTGGAGCACAAGCCTCATCTACCCAATCACCTTCAACCACTATAACATCTTCCTCTACGCAGATACCAACGATGGCTCAAAACCCTCCAAGGCCATGGAAAAATCTAGGAGCTATATGGATGGCAGGTCCTTTACATCAATTTCCAGCCCATCTTGAAAAGTGGCTACCAAATTTCAATCTTGATAATGGCCTACCAACTAAGCGACACATAATTTTTTTTATGTTGTCCATTAACCTAAACGAAGTAGTAGAAGAAGATGCAGTTGTAATATTATATCCTTATACCTTACAAGGATCAGCAAGATCATGGTACTTTTCATTACCATCAGGTTCTATTAATAGTTTGGATGCCTTTCAAGAGCAGTTCCTAACCAAATTTGAAGATGACAAATCCACGGTTACCCTTCTCAATGATCTCTCCAATTTGAAAGCCAAACCTAAAGAACCAATCAAAGACTTCAATTCTCATTTCGATAAGTTATTGAATAAAATACCGATGGCATCCAAGCCCAACGATGAAGTCCAAAATGAATGCTACATTTCTGCTCTCCCTTCAAACATAGCCATTTTCGTCGATAGAGCTGCCAAACCAACTTTGGCAAAAAACATGAAAGAAGAAATAGCTATAGAAAAATGAATTCTAGCCTTAGATAAGAATAGTTATTTAGAAGAATGAAAATCCAAGAAAGTGACTTTTAGGGATGAATCCAAGAAAAAACCACCTAAGGATCCTTTTCATCTTGAAGATTTACAAAACTTTCTTGAAATCATGTCTAATGAAATGGTTGATATCAAGAAACAAGTAGTAGAGACTTCCTCAAAGAAATATTTCAGACCATATAAAAGGAATCCCTCCACTGATCCTAAGCCTCTAAGAAATTTATCAAATGATGAATCAGATGTGGAGGAAGATGAAGTTTCAACAACTGAAGAACAATCAGATGATGAAGAAGTGGTCAAATTACAAGGAATGTGGGATTTTATCCTTCCTATTGAAGAGACACAAGAAGCACTATGTGTTGCAACCCGAAGTAGAAGCCCTGTTGATTTACCACAAACAAATACAAAGAGGAAGGTATCAAATCTGTCTCCCAGGGACAAAACAACACGTAAGAAATATTCATCTAAATCTACCCAAACTGCTCCTTTTTAATCAAATTCTTCACCTCCAGATATTATCCTGATAGTAATCAATGAAATGGAATATAACATTGTGGATGATATGAAAAATATTAGGGCAAACATTACCTTTCATGAGCTTAGCAAGTTGAAACATCAGCAGAAGCTGTTGCTCAAAGAACTCAAAGAAGTCCCTACTTCGCCTCTTCCTGCTGCTATAACCTTGCAAATTTCCCAAGAAATGGGAAGGCCCCCTAACACCTCACTAGACAGAGTCGATCCTACCGATGTTTCTCTAATCGGAGGAAGATGTAAATCCCATACTCCTCCATTTTTGTTGACTTCTGAAATTTTCAATAAAAATCTACACCACTGTTTAGTTGACTTTAGAGTCTCATCTAACATTTTACCATGAATAGTTTGTGCAAAATTAAATGTTCAACCTCAAAAATTTGTTGTGTGCATTATGCAGTTAGACCAATCCCAAGTTGAAGTTATAGGGGAACTTAATCAAGTTACCATTAGACTTTCATTGAACCCTAAAGTGTGTCAAGTCATTAACATTCTTGTAGCTGATATTCCTAAATTCTACAACTTAATCCTTAGTAGAGACTGGTTAGAAAAGCTTCGTGGTTATTTTGCAACTGACTGGTCTCACATGTGGCTTCCCTATAATTGAAAGCCAAATCAAATAAGGGTTTATCGCAAAAAACATCAAAAGTATATTGTTACAAAACTAGAAGGAGAGAATGAACCATTCGCGTATAGCAGCAATATCATTAGAAACTACTCAGTCAAATCATTTCTAGGAAATTTCAATGCAAATACTTCACCTTTCTTGGAAAATTCTATTGTATTGCAAGTTGAAAACTTTTCTCAAACAGATACTTCTAAGTGTATAAATTTTGTAGATAAACCTGTAGTTAGCTCTTTATTTTGGAAATTATTTTTTGACATATCTAAATCCAACGATGGAGCAGGAGCAGGAGCAGGATGCATATTAGTTAGCCCAGAAGGGGAAAAAACTATGTTAGGATGTAGACTTGAATTTGATTGCACAAACAACACTGTTAAATATGAAGCATTAGTTCAAGGCTTGTATAAATCCATCGGCCTTAATATCAAACACCTTCAAGTGTTTGGAGATTTGGAAATTGTGATAAAATAGGTAAGAAATACTATACACTGTTTTTCTAGACATTTGAAACATTATCAATCGTTAGTCGAAGATCTTTCCTCTCACTTTACAATGTTTAATATTTCCCCTATCCCAAGATTCCAAAACGCAAGCGTTGATATTTTGGCTAATGTGACTTCCAAGCTCATTCCACAAGGAGATTACAGTCCTGATCTCTTTTCTATTGAATTGATTTTCTATTCCCGACAATGTCACCAATTGGCGAGTATTTAATAACGATCCGGATATCATAATATTTTCGATGTCAGAAGGCTCTTATGATGACTAGATAATTGATGAAGATAAGCATGACAACCAACTTAAGCAAGAAGAAACTATGAATGCCATACCTAAGTTTGTGGTTAAGCTGGAAGATTTATATGACCTTAAGGATAGAATCAAAAGACCCACCAACTCAAAACTTCAGAGTTCAACTTTGAGGTTTGAATTAGTTAATCTTGAAACTGACCTTAAACCTCAAAATATCAATCTAGGCCTTGGTCTTACGTCAGATGGAAAATCAGTGTTCATACATTTGTTGAAGAAATATAAGAATGTTTTTGCGTGGAACTATGAAGATCTTAAAACATATGCCACTTCTATAATTCAACATACCATCCCTGTGACTTCTGATGAAAAGCCTGTGCAACAAAAATTGAGAAAGATCAGTCCCAATTTAGAAAATCAGATTAAATCTGAATTGAATAAACTGCTGAAAGCCAAGATTATTTTCCGTGTCATACATTCTAGGTGGGTCTCCAACCTTATCCCATTCAGAAAAAAGAATGGTGATATTTGAATATGTATAGACTTCTGCAATCTCAACAAAGCTTGTCAGAAGGACAACTTTCCATTGCCTCTTATGGAACAGATATTGCAATCAGTTGCAGGCTCATAACTAATGTCTTTACTGGATGAAATTTCAGGTTATAATCAGATTCTAGTACATCCAGATGATTGGCTAAAGACTACATTTAGAACCAAATGGGGCACCTACGCCTATAAAAAAAAGTCATTTGGATTAGTCAATGTTGGTGCAACGTTTCAAAGAGCCATGGACAAAGATTTCAAAGGTTTGGTAAACAAATCAGTGGTAATCTAATTTAGATGATATAAATGTATACTCTAAAAAGCACAGTAATCATCTAAAAGATTTAAAACAAATCTTTGGGCATTGCCAGAGGTATGGAATTTCTCTTAATCCCAAGAAATATTTATTTGTGTTAAGTGAAGGAAAACTCCTTGGATTCATTGTATCCAAAGAAGGGATTCACATTGCCTTGATAGAATAAGAGAAATTTCAGAGATTCCTTTACCTCATAACAAAAAATCTATGCAATCTCTCCTAGGTCAGATAAATTTTGTCCAAAGATTTGTCCCTAACTTTGATGAATTCTTTTACCTCTACAATCCATGATTAAGAAAAAATCTCTTTTTAAATGGGGACATACAGAGCATGAAGCCTTTAATCTAATTAAACAAGAAATCATAAATGCTCCCTCTTTAGCAACTTCGAATTTTTCTAATCATTTCATTTTATATATTTTTGCTTTGGAGAAATCCTATCCAACTATATTAACATAGGTCAATGATGATAAAGTCAAAGCACCAATTTCTTTCTTTAGCTCCAATCTACAGGGGGCTGAATTGAACTATTCAGATGTTGAAAAACAAGCTTTTGCTGTTTTCAAATCAATAAGGCATTCAGACCCTTTCTCCTCAAAATCCACACCAAGGTAGTAGTCCCATTCCTAGAAGTGAGAAATATATTAATACAAAGGGATGTAGGTGAGCAGAGGGAAAATTGGGTAACAACACTGCAAGAATATGACATTGAAATCAGACCAATTAAAATTGTAAAAGGTCAAGGTTTTTGCATAATATTAGTAGGAGCATCTAGCTTATCATCACTACAAGATTCAGGTGATTATATACAAGTATACGAGGTAAGCCTTAATGACATTGAATCCACATATGTTGATATCATTTTTTATTTAATAAATGGGTATGCCCCTACAAAACTAAGTTACAAATGAAAGAGGGCTTTGAGGCTGAAAGCTAGACAATACCAAATCATCAATAATGTGTTTTTTAGATTAAATTATGATTTTGTTTTGCTTATATCTCTTGAAAAATTTGAGGTAGAAAAGGTTTTGTAGGAACTCCAAGATGAACTAGCTAGTGGAAATTTTGGAGGGGAAACAACCACACATAAAATCCTGCATGCTGGCTATTATTAACCAACCTTATTTAAAGATACACACAATTATATAAGAAAATGTAAAATTTGTCAAACAGATGTTGGGAGACAGAGGAAACCCGCATTACCATTGCATCCAGTCAACATTGAACAACCATTTGAACAATGGGGACTGGACATAATAGGTGAGATCGTTCCTCACTCCTCTAAGGAACATAGATACATCCTTACATCAACTGATTACTTCACAAAATGGGTGGAAGCAATTCTACTTAGGGTAGCCAATGCTGAAAACATCATTGAATTCATTGATCAGTTTATTATTAGCAGATTTGGTCTACCATCTTCCCTTATGTTTGATAATGCATCTCATTTTCCAGACAATGCTATGACAAAATTTTCTCTTAAAAGAGGTTTTAAAATCAAATACTCTACTAACTATTATCCACAAGGAAATGGTTTAGCTGAACCTACAAACAAAAATATCATAAGGATTATTAAATGAACCATTGATCAAAGTTAGAAAAAATGGCATAAATCTTTAATATTTTCTCTATGGGCAAATCGAATAACACAAAAGTCCTCAAAGGCACTTCTCCTTTTAATTTGATCTATGGGAAAGATGTTGTCCTCCCTACAATTGTAGCTATTCCCTCTCTAGCCCCAGTTCAATATATTGAAGAAAATTCTTCCTCTTTTATGCAAGTGAGGCAATTACAAATCCTTAAGCTTGAAGAAGAAAGGGAAAAGGCCAAAATTACACACACACATCATCAATAGTTGGTCAAAACTTCCTTTGATGCAAATTTTGTAAGTTCAAAATCCTTTCAGCTCGGAAACTTGGTATTGAAATGGGATAAAGCACACGAGGAAAAAGGTAAGCATACCATGTTCCAATGAATGTGGCTTGGCCCGTTTCAGATTGTCGAACAAATAGGCCCATCAACATTTTTATTGCAATATTTATCAGGCAAGAGAGAATCTCTACCTATTAATGGGAAGATCCTCAAGAAATATTTTTCATAGAAGATAATCTCTTCTATTCCTTGTATATTCCTTGTATATTATTGCTTTTACTTTTTAGAAAACATAAAAGTTGAATATCATTTACTTTTGGCTTTACAAATCATAGCCTCTTTTATATTTTGACTTTTTACTTGTATAAGTAGAGATTATTAAGAAGATGACTTTCACATTTGAAACATGGGTTAAGTTCTATTACTTTGAAATTGCTTGTCCTTATTGAGCCCTGAACTTGCATCTTTCCTACACATTTTTCTAGATTATTTCCATTCACCTGGACCTCCTAAGCTATCAACATCATTGCATATTAGTCATAAAAGAGAATTTAAAGTGGTTTTTTAACTATGTCCTTGTGTTGTTGTTTGAATTAGATTTTTGCTTATGAGCTGCAGAATGCAACCACTTTCCGCAGCTGGTTCAACCTTCCGTAGCCATTTTTGTTAAACTACAGGTTGCAGGTGTCACGAGGCAAAGCAAGCCACATGGGAAAGTTGGAAATGACCTGGACATAGGTCAGGTCCCATTGGTCCAGCTGGATTCAACGGTGGTCAAGCGGTGGTCAAACAGGGGAGTCCTACGGTAATAGGACTCCATTTTCAAACACGTGAAGATTTTCATGACCGTTTCTAGATCTCTGGAGGCACGCTGACACCTGTAGGCTAACCACGATGTGGATCCAACAGCCGCTTTCAATAGATTGCATAATCTCGGTGACCATGATGCTAAATCCATGGACGTTGTTTTTCACGTGTCCTCTGTTCATGTAGTTTTACAGGAAAACAGTTATGTAACCTTTGTTATAAATAACGCATTCCTATACGCATAATAATTAATCTTATAAATGTAATTTTGTTGTTAAGAACTCACTATGCCGTGACACCAGTTTTATTGTTGTAACTGTGTTTTGAGATACATGTAAGAAGACTCTGTTCTACATGCTTGCGTTAACATAATTTTGGAATGATAGCTTGTTGGTCGAGGTTGTGCAGAGGGCCCCTGCACATGTTTCATAGCTATGCACTTGTATATATATTTCTAACATTTCATTTCTGTCCATGACTTTACAAGCTTTGTATAACGCTGATCAGGGCGTGCATATTTCAGGATAGAGTAGGCAACCCGGGAATTTTTATAAAATTTTCACAATAACTAGTGATATGGAATTGATCCTCTGCTGACTTTGCTTTTCTTAGTTTCTTTTAAGTTCTATTTTGATGATTTCAGTCTTGTTCATTTGTTTTGGTAAGTTCGTTTAGAAATCAACTCACTCATTTCATTGACAGTTACCTCCGAAAGCCATAGCTAGACTAACTGGCGAAGGATTGAAATATGAATGTTTTGATTTGATTTTAGTTTACTTTTCTGCAATTAGATAATTGGATTGCTCATTTCATTGATGGTTACCTCTGAAATCCATAGCTAGACTAACTGGCGAGGGATCGAAATATGAATGTTGTGATTTGATTTTAGTTTACTTTTCTGCAATTATATAATTGGATTGCTCATTTCATTGACGGTTACCTCCGAAAGCCATAGCTAGACTAACTAGTGAGGGATCGAAATATGAATGTTGTGATTTGATTTTAGTTTACTTTTCTGCAATTAGATATTGGATTGCTCATATCATTGATGATTATCTCCGAAAGCCATAACTAGACTAACTGGCGAGAAATCAGACTATGAATGATGTAATTTGATTTTAGTTTTACTTTCTTTGCAATCTTTGATTTCCTTGAGTGCAATAGCTTAAATCAATTTTTCTGTATTTAGACAGCAATAGAGATGATAGTTTCATAATCAGTAGTTCATTAATTACTTGTTTTAAATAGCAGCATATTTTTCATTCTTGATTTAAGTATTATTTTGCACTAGTATGTTCTAAGATCTTTTGAAGTGTTAAGTTTTGGGAACCCTTATAAAGGACATAATTGCCTTAAAACCTATAACCATACTTGCCTTCTAGAAACTTAGGAATAGGAATTCCATAAACAAAGATAAAAACCCCCAAAACAACATAAAAATAAAAAAAATGGCAAAAGTAAGAAATAGGTTATCTTGCACATATAGTGCGCCACACTTCGTCAGCTTACGAATCCCAGATTGATAATTAATGTAGCAATTTAGGACACACTAAATTGACCAAACAGTTCTCTGCCAAAATTATTTGTCCTTTGCTAAACCTCGACTTTATAAAGAAACCTTTGCTCTACCATCAATCAAGAAAAGTATCTATAACAAAGCAAAGTCTCTCTATAGAAAAGCATATTTAACTCTACAATTGTCATCTGGAAACTCTTAAGGAGTCAATGATTCTCCCCATCTAGTAAGCTTTCCTTTTTTATAGTGTAATTCTAAAATATGCTTAAACTTAAAGGATAAGAGGTCTCATCAAGAGCTAGCATGTTCAGTTAAGTTACAACCAGTGAATGGCATTGTCAATTTTGGTCACCAAACCAAGACAATGGCTTTTAAGGAGTAAAACCAAAATTTTATAAAAAAGAGAATTATTTAGAAAATAATGAAAAGAATAACAAGTATATAAATCTGAACTTATCTTTAAAGATTACATTCTTATCTAGATGGGATACTGAATCATTGTTGATTAAAAGGTAACCTTGTCAAGGCTATGGACACCTACTAGCAACATAGGCTTTACCTATGACAACTGAGTACACCTAAAAGCTGATTTGTGAGAGTCCCCCTGTTTTTATCTTTAAAACCAAGTAATGACTGATGTAGACAAAGCAACTTTCATATTGAAAAGGAGGATAGTTAGGTAGATGTTGTTTTTATTATTCAAAGCAATGTTACTTATTTTCTATTCCATGTATTTTTATTCTCTAAACTACCTTTATTTTGGACGTTTTTAGAAATTTCAAAAAACTATCAGAGATAAATGGTTCTTCTAGCGAATCACCAATTATTGTGCTATTCAACAACTCCACCATTTGTTAAAATAATAACTAATATTCTATTAATCAATGGGGACCCTTAAAAAATCCTTCTAAATAATAAATTTAGCATTTATGCATTTTCTTGTTATTTTTGGAATAAAGCAAGATATCAAGATAAAACCCTTTGAAAAGCTAGAAAATGCTCATATTTTCGAATATAGCACGATCAAATGTGTCAAAAGCCCTATTAACGACCAAAACTTGCGAAAAATGATCAAAAGGGATTACCTCGCTTAACCTTGAAACTATTAGGATTTTTCATTTGAACTAAGTACTAAGTCATTTCTTATTAAAATAAGACCCGCATCACATATCACCACTTACAAAGGGAACACCCTCATAAAGTATCTTTAACCATGAGATATGTGATATTGCAATGACACGGTCACCCTTATCGCATCGCGTTGGAAACCCTTAGGAAAGGTCTGAAACCTTACCAACCATGCGATATTAAAAAATGCGATAGAAGCCCAGACTTGATTGCTAGCTATGATATAAAAAACACTCAAGTCCGCCGCACAATTAAGAAATATTTTATAAAGGAAATCCTATTGAAAAAGCTGTGCTTTGAAAACAATAAAGAACATCCTGCATTTCTCATCTTGTAGAGACCAAAGGAATGTTAAAGAAAGCGCACACACGAAATGTGATAATGCGATTTGTGATATTCCATCACAATCGCAAGGTCAACATTTTCGAAGTTAAAAAGCTCACCACCCTAATAAGTTTCTTTGCCGACTTATGATGCAAAACATTATTGAGCAATAAAGACAAGGATAAGGAACCATTAGTGGAAATTTAGCACAAGTTAATAGAATTTACGTTTGAAAAGCCGCTCGACGTGATACGATATCTTCTCACTTGTGTTTAATAAAAACTCATTTATTGTCACCTTTTCAAGGTTATATGTATCATTCATTCTTATGTTCATTCTTACTTGTGTCTATCTAATAACTTCTGCTTTGCTCCATTTTCAGGAACAATCCACAGCAAGAGTCGTTGGGAGCAATGGCAAAGAGGCGAAAGGCAACAGAGACGGAGGAACCTCAACATGGGAGGCCATGTATGATTTATTAGAAGAGGAGAAAACAAGACCTCTGGTAATAAAGGCGACAACCGATGGTCATGTTTCCTTCAATGCCTCCTTCTTCGAGACATTGTGCTCATTTTTGCACCGCATAGCCGCAAGACCAAAGATAATTCCCTATAAAGATATGGTTAAGTGGATAACTGATCAGGTGGATGGCTCGAACATAGAATTCAAGAATAGTAGGCTGGAGGTTATGGGATCTTTTTCACCAGATAGCCTACAAATTAATACTATCTACCAGAGCCACAAAATCTCTACAATAAACAGTTCCTCGAGAAATTTTCTAAGGAGAATGAAGACCCAACAGACATCATGCGGACCTTGACAGAAAATGAAAGAAAGAACAGAAAGGATAAGACGGGTATGTATTCTACATCTATCTCTCCCCCTCATATTTTTGGAACAACCATGCTATGTAGAATGTTTGACAAGCCTGATGGTACAAAATTTTCCCTGGAATGGCTTCCATTAATAGATGCAGCTGTAAACACAACAATAATTAATTGGGCCCAAATTTTGTCAAATAATTTGGCAAAATCTATTATGGTGTATAAAGAAATAAGAGTATCTCTTCATGGATTTATCCTCCATTTTTCATGAGTTCCTATACAATAAACGCAATCTATTTTGGCTCCAAATTTCCTATCATGGGATGGAAGTGGATTGTACAAGACCTGCTTCCTATCCATATATATCATAAGAGTATATGGGAGTCTCAGTTTCACCCCCATTTTTACAAAATTTGTCAAGGAGTTATGTTTCCTATCCATAAACAAGTCTACAACAAAAATGCCCCTAGGTTTTCTAGAGAAGCTGAAGTAGATATCCTACCTGTAGCCAGATGGTTTGGGGAGGAGACATTTACATATATCAGAGTATTTGGGAGCATTGTTTCACCGCATGACCTCCCATACTATGTTCCCGACAAGTTAATGGTTAGGGAGATAGCCTACCAAACAACAGGGGAAGGTGGGTTAAGCAAAGGATTGAAGGAATAGAAAAAGGCCATTTGGCCTACATTTCTGTTGCAATGTGGTGCGTTTGCACTACACGATTTTGGACGTGCATGAAAAAAGGAAAATATTATGAAATCTCTGAAATTGACTACATTCCAAAGAAGAAAGTATGACCCAAATGGCACCGCCAAAGACTTCACTACTATGGTGAAAGTGAAACCATTCACCTCTGAAGACGATGTCTTCGACGACCTCTTCCTACAAAAGGAGACATTTTCAGAAGTGAGGCATATGGCATCACTACTTTTTTCCGTAGATGATCTTGAAGCCTTCAGTGAATATAGGGAGAGGAGATTATTAAAGGTCCCATTGGACCTGTTACAGATTGAACAAATAAGAGAGCCAACTCCCAGTGTAAGCTTAGAGGAAAGCTCCGGAGGAAATTCCAAAGAAGATTCTGAAGCAGAGTCCCAGGAGAAGTCTACTCGTGAGTCAGAGCACTCAGAGCAACAGTCTAAAAATGGGAGCAATAAAAACAAAGAGTCGGAAAGGGACACAGCCGGGACTACAGAGAAAACAACCGAGCAAACCTCAGCAAAGAAGCAAGCTGAAATTCACTCTACTTCCACTCAGTCGGCAAAACCCCTAGTTATTGATTATGAAAAAGAATGGGAGCATTTTAATAAGAAGCTCCATATAGAGGAACAAACATCTGAGATACAGACTCCACAACAAAAATCAACTCAAGAAATTATAGTGGAGAAAACTATAAGCACTCAGGATGTGGAGCTCATTCTTGCCACCGCCACTTTAGAAATTATTTTGAGAATTGAGGAAATTCCTCCATTATATGTGTTTTATAGCCCTATTTACAAATTTTTCGTCAAAAGGTAGAGGAAGAAAAGAAAGTTAGATGTTGTAACTATTACCACACAAGACAATGAACCAATGGATATTGTATGGAAAGGTTCACCCATGGACCCATCTGAGAACCTCACGAGACTGCCGCAATTTGCAGGAGCCTATGCCATGGTAAATATTGATAAAGTGACAGAAGTCCAATTGCTGCTGAGAGAAAAGGAACAAAATATTCTGTTGTTGGAACAACAATTAGAGCAGGAAAAATGTAACCAACAAGCAGAATTACAAGTAGCCAAGCTTCAACAAGAGTTTGAGCAGATGCAAATACAACATCAAGCTAGCCTAACAGAAATATATGTGCGGATACAAGCTATGACAAATAAGTATAAAGACAGTCCACAATCGATTAGTTCGTAAAATAAGCAGTCAACCTTAACTCCCAACTAATGCAACAAAAGGAAGTTCTATGCCAGAAAATCTCGCAAATAAGTCCTTATTGCGAGACCAGTGATAAGCTAACTAGCCAAGTCATGGACATGAGGCTTGAGTATGACAAAATCCATAAAAGGATTTATGATTTTATCACCTGGTAAGAATCAAAAGATGGGAGGAAGGTTGATTTGAAAAAACTGGAGGAATCGCATAAAGAAATTATATTTGCAGACTAGGATTCTCGGTTCAAGCAAGCAAAAAGGGCAACGACGGTTGCGGTAGCAACAACAAACATCATCATTGAAGCCATTAATGAAAATCTGCATGACGTCGGCCTAGTTGCATAATCTATACCAAGATTTCTTCCAAATACCAAACAACTAGAGTAGCAGTGGACACTGGTGGCAAAGGAAAGGGAGGAGGTGATTAGGCAAATGAGCAAGCTGAACTGGGAAGCATACTGGCAATTCTTAGTCAAACCATATAGCCAGTGGGTGACCTTGTGATGCTTAGCTGCCTCCACACAAGAAATGGTGTCAACATTGATGGACGTTATATTTACTAGGCAGTTGAAATTTGCAATCGGTCAACCGACGTAGCTCAGGCCAATGAAAGATATATGCAATCTTGAGGATCAAATGCAAAGGAGTTAGTCACTTTGTTTTCTTTCTATTTTAGTTTTATTTAGCATAATCTAAGGAAAGTCGTTTAAACCGCCTCAGCTATTTTTTGTAATAATCTATTTAGGACCTATAATTTAGTATTTAAACCCCTCTCATGCATTTAGAGAGGGGTCCATAAATTTTATCAGAAACATTCTTCCAAACATGCATTTCTGTACCTTTGAGGAGGTTCTGATGGAACGAATGAAACATGATCTATTTTCTTTTGAATATCTAGCATGCTCTATTGAAATTGCACTTTTGTACTGTTAGATGATGTTGGATTGATTGGAATTAGGTCGATATTGCTGAAACACATGAGCAAAACTTATCATATATGGTACTTTTTCTTATGATTATGTTTTATTTATGTATCAGGCAATAACTTTTCTTCAATTGTTTTATGTATGAGAGTTTGAATTATGGTTAGCCTTATGGCACTTTTTTATGGTGTTGGCTTTAAATTTATGTTGAATATATGAACGATTCCGTATGTGATATATCTTTCATAATCGTTTTACCTAACTATTTATCCAAAATGATTATTGTTAAACGATTTCATTTCTTATTGCAGTTGAATGATCTTTATTACCAATTGCTATAGGGCATTATTGTAGATCGCATAATTTGCTTTATTCTTGAGCATAGTTATATTTTAATTGTGTTCAAACTAGGATATATAACAATATAAACTTTGAAACGGGAACTGATACTATAAGCATTGCCTGACTGCCCATGGGGGTGGTTGTCCGATTCTCGCAACTGGATAGCCATCGCTTGGCTACCCGTGGGGGTGGCTATCCGATTCTCATAATCGGATAGGCATCGCAAGGCTTGCCCGTGGGGGTGGCTATCCAATTCTCGGAATCAGATAGCCACCGCAAGGCCCGACCGTGGGAGTGGCTATCCAATTCTCGGAATCAGATAGCCACCGCTCGACCGCCTCTAAGGGTGGCTATCCAATTCTCGGAATCAGATAGCCATTGTTGGGCCGCCCGTGGGGGTGTGGCCATGCAGTGGCTATCCAATTCCAAGAATCAGATAACGACCTCCTAGCCGCCCATGGGGGCGTGGCCCTGGGTGGCGGAGCTACACATAGCTCCGTCGCCCAAAGCCGCACTCCCACGGGTGGCCAAGCGGTGGTTGATAAAATTGTTTTTTTTTAAGTAAAAAATGAATTGTAAACATGTTAATTATATTAAAAAAAAAAAAAAAAATTAAATGTTTTTTTTTTTTTAAATTATATTATATATATTATATATATATTATATATATATTTATAAAATGTTATTTAAAAAAAAATCAAAAATATATTTAGTTTTTTAATTTAAATAATTTTAATTTATTTATTTTTAATCTAAATTTTAAATCAATGTCAAACAAAATTTTAATAAATTCTTAACATAAAATTTAAAATGTTTTTTTTTTTTAATAAAAAATATTTTTAATTTGATTTGTGGAAAAACGTGTGAGCAGTTATGAAACCAACATTTCGAACTAGCTTGGTGAGTCCATCATCAGGGCAATGAGATTTGTATTTGAGAAGAGAGTGAATTTCAGAACCTTATTAATAGTTATTGAAATTTTTTTTGTCGGCTTACAAATGATTAGTTTTTAAAAAATATGTTGTATTTTTCTTTGGAGTTGTCTATAATGCGACTTTTTGGAGATTCCGGTGACGAAATCCGGCGGAAGAAATGAGGTTAAATC
>APFE031362968.1:0-10724 GCA_000404065.3 Pinus taeda
GTACACCAGAATACCAACAACACTTCTCTATAAGTTACAAAATTCCAGCCTCTGGATCTCTGTGATGAGGGATCCATATATAGATGATTACAGAGAGGTGAGTCATCTTTTCGTATCTTGATTAGTGTCTTCGCTCTGATAGTTCCTACTTCCACTTGGAGAATGAAGACCTCTTACTCATCCCTGATCGAAAATGGAGTGGCAAGTTTCAGAGGGGAAGCTTCTAGAAGATTCCATGATCTTCCACCTCTCATTTTGGTCCCTGCCATTTTTCCATTCCCGACTATCGCACCCTACAGAGGAGAAAAACAGTATGCATCACACCCTGTACATTGGGAAGGTGATATGCATCGCACCCTCTGCATGGAGCTTTCAGTATGGTCCAGATTTGGCCATTTATGAGCAGTTTTCAGTGGAGAACTTCTGGGAGATGATGTAATTAGTTGAGCTTATTCCTTTAGGCAATGAAGCAACCCTTTTAGGCACTTAAGAGCCCTCAGTTTATGGACATTTGTGATTGGAGTTGAAGTGCCCAAAAATGTCTATAACAGTTGCCCCATAAAGCATGAGGTTGTTAATCGTTTTTGATGTCAGGTGAAATGCTTTACTATGAGGATCTAAAGTTTTTCTGAGCTGGGAGGCGACCTGTAATAAGATACAATACAATACATTATTTGACAACATTTTTTTTCATGATCTAGCTGAGGCAGGCATTCCCATGCTCAGCTTTATAAACTCATTTTCATGTACATAGGACAGACGATCGTCTGTGTGACAGACTGATGATATGGACACATCATCCTTTGATTTGGATGATCATATGTTCGACAATGATGTACACTGGATGTTTTTATATTCCTGAATATATCGCAGCCCAGATGGATGAAACTAGATCTGGGGTCTTCAAACTCGGCCAATCTTCACTCGGAGTACAAGTCGACCCATGTGAAAAATGTTTTGGAGTCGAACGTGCAAAGACATCGCCTGATTACCAACCAATGATGTAAGCTGTTAACAGGCATGGGAGGAATCACCAATAATGACAATGACCCTCAAGGTACTACAGTACAATTCACGTGGTGTGAAAAAGGACTTGCATCGAACACCACACAAAATCTCTCGGTCGAAGGCCATTGATGTAAACCTGTCGCCGAAAGTGAGAAACTTGCCATTAAGGCATGCAAGCGTCAAAGTACTGAAAGGGTTGTCCCTAAGTCAACTTCTTGGATAATGAGTTGATGTCGACAAGAAGTGACTCGTCGCAGGAGGGCCTTAATGAATCCCACATCAACGACACGGAATGAAGCAAATGATTTTGGAGGTGAAAAACAAACTGACGATATGGGGTTCAGGGTGGCGGTCATGAAGGAATGAAGCATGAATGTATTGTAGTGGGTGAGACTCAAGTGAATTGTATGAATGACTTCTCTTGAACATATCGGCGACACTAACGATGGATTGGTAGCGTTAACCCCAGAGATGGATGGTGTGACGGACCAATGGTGAAGACCAATGAACGGGACAACCCAACCCGGCATGGATGTGGAAGGAAAGTGTCATGTTCAAGAGCAACTTGCTACCAATAAAGTTTCTTCTTGTTTTCTTCCCAATTTTCCCCAGTCATTGCTGACCAGTGCCTCTTTATTTTTTTCAAGCTTGAGGAGCATAACATATGCTTGTTCTAGAATCTGCCCTTCGAGCGAACCTGTCGCTATATTTTAGCGAGCCTATCGACAGTGAAACTCATTCTCGTCCTATTGGATGAGTTTGTCGCTATTTAGTTTTAACGAGTTTAACGACAAAGATAACTCAGCCTCTTTCAATTTTAGAGAGTCTGAAAGAAACGGAAAGAAGACTCTGAAGATTCTTTTTTGTTGTATAATCCCTTAAGTCCGAAAAAGCGGAAAATAATACAAAAGGGATGAATTTTCGATAGTTTTAACGAGCCGAACAAGACAAGCACTCGATCTTTTTGTGTAATAATCCCTCAGGTCCAAAAAGATTAAAATCTAGAGGAGGGATAGCACTTCCAATTCCTTTTAATGAGCTGGAGAGGCCAATCGCTCGGTGATCTTTTCATATTTTACGATTCAGGTGAAAAGAGCTTAAAAAAGACTCTTTTTCGAGGAACGAGTGATGGTTTCCGGTAGTATCTGATTCCAGGTAAGGTTTGGAATTTTCCAATCACAACAATGTTACAAGGATGGCTAGCAGAATCACTCTTCGCAGATGTTCCTCGAAGGGGTAAACAATCATATGGGGGTGAATGATCGGCTAAAAACAGAGTGGAGGTGATGGCGAGAACACAACCAAGGCTCAAAAGCTGGTGATAAGGCATTCACAATGATATTTACTCGTTCATTTTTTAATGAGCTTAAACGCGGGGAGAAACACTTGCTCATGACTTATGTTTATTTTTTAATGAGCTTGAACTATGCGCTAAAACTGCTCGTGGAGATTTTATTTTTTAACGAGCTTGAACTCTGCGACAACGTTGCTCGCCAGTCATATGATAAAAATTTCTCATTCGAGATGCTATTTTGAAGTGGCTTGCATCTCTAAAGCTTTGCCACGGATCCTTTCTTTATGCAAGTTAGGAAACGACTAGCCTTACGAGTTTAAAGGGTTAGACGTCCTACAAGTTTAAAAAATAAATAGCCACACTTCACTTGCATGCGGAAAGGTTTGCATTGCCCCAAGTATAGCGACAAATTTACATGCTACCAAGAAATTTCTATAAGCGTAGCAAATAAAATTCTTTCTCGGCGATGTCTATCGAAACACACAAAAGGGAGCGGAGTCACTCGGCATAACCTTAACGAAGGTATCTTATTCCAGTCTGTTCCCATTTTCCCTTTTGAGGACGGGTTCGCCAGACTAGTCATATATCCCTCATGGAAATCAACCCTATACCCAAAGTTTTCTTGCCAAAGCAGACCAAGGTGCATGCCCTCTGGGTTTCAGTCACATCTTCCTGAATCACTCGCGCTCATCAGGTGGATGGACTGGAGACCGATAAGACATTTTTTTCGTGAAAAGACCATTCAGGGATGGCATTTGACTATTTGCGATGTGTGAACCGGGGAATGACATTTGGTCTACGAGCTTGACCATTTCCCCTTTATGCAGAAAACACATTACTCTAAAGAGTGAGGAGACGATGGCTCCCATGCAATAAATATAGTCACATCCAAGGAGTAGATTGTAATCTAAAGGTCCTTGAACTACCATAATGTTCATGTGAACAGTTTTTCTTCTCAAAGTAATGGGCACATTTGGAAGGATCCCTAAAGTTCGAATGGTTCCTTTGTTGAAGCCTGATAGATTTCTCATTTCAGGCAAAAGCAATGGCGAACCAAGCGCTTTCCAAGCAGTTGAAGAAAGGATACTCACAGAAGCCCCTTCATCAATGATGGTGTTATCACTGTAAAACTTCCTTAAAAAATTTGGACAACTTACATGGTTTCTCAATTCTTGTATCAGTCATGGTCAAGTCATGGTCAAGTCATTTTTATGTTTTAGAGTTTGAGTCATAGGGTTAGAGTCTCATGTCCATCTTCAAATAAAGTTTGACAGCCTCATTTCATTTCCTAGAAGCCTCACCATGTGTTTAGAAGTCATATCTCATATAATTTTGGAGAAATTTTGAAACTAGCTATGAATCCATGTTTTCGTAGCACATACAGTGTAAAAATCCTGTTTTGCGCTATGAAATCAGTGTTTTCGTAGCGCGCTACGAAACCCCTGAAGCAGCTTGTTTTAGCAAAAAAACTGTTTTTACTAGTTAACTTCCAAAAGATTTCCTGAGCATCTGAGAACTCAATTTTTCAAACTGAAAGAGGCTTTTCTTCCTAACATACTGAAATACAAAAACCTATTTTAGTTTCTTCAAATCCATTCCGAGCTCGGAGGAATTTATGGTTAAACCTACGCTACGAAACTGCTGAAAGTCAAGCTTGGTCTTCTGGTTTTAGCATTCTTTTTCAAGATTCGTGTCTGGTCACATGAAAATGTATTTTGGAATTATAAATGAGGTTTCTATTCATCAACTCTCTAGCTACAATTACCTATCTCACTTTCTTCATAAGTGTTTTCAGTTGGGAGATAATAACCTTTCTTTGAAACCCAAAATTCAGATAACGGATTTTGCCTGTTTGACACGTGTTTTTCAAGGATAGATTCTAGACAGCTGGAGAAGTATTTTAAAAAGAAAATAGAGTTTTTTGTTCTCAACATCATGGAATACAAAAAACTCCTTCAGTTTCGAAAAATGTGTCATGGATGAGGAGATAAAGGATCTTTCCCACGTGCCATTTTCAGGGATCCTAAACCTAAAAACAGGGAAACATGTTCCCTAATTTCTAGGGTTTGTCTTCAGCAGTCAGATGACCACGTGGGAGGCTTCATCAAATTCGACTTCTTGAGGATGAAAGTTGTCAAATAATGCTTTAAATTCTTAGATAAGGTTGTTGTAATCATGATAAGGAGTTACACTCCTAGTTGTATTAGGTCTCTAGGACTGTTAGTTAGGTGTCATTTGCATTTAATAGTTAGTTTTAAGTATCAATAGGTGTCATAGTAGGATGAATTCGAATTCCCCTCATGCTTGAGGAGGAATCTAAGTTATGTAAAGATATTTATATATAGAAGAAGATGTAATGTACAAAGGGTTGAAAATTTATAGAAAAAAGCTCTGATATTTGGCTTTATGTAAAGACTCTGTTTTAGTAATACAAGATTGGCTTTGCTTCTTAGGACTCAGGAGGGATTCAATATTCAGAATATGTTGTGTTGTTATTTTCCAAATATTTGCATTGGTTTGAATGTGTAATCACTTAGAATTCACTCATAGTGCTCTAACTTCCTGTATACATTCATAGACTGTGTTGTCCTATATGTTTTTGGTATGTTCTGAATGTGTTGAATGCTGAATGCCCTGACTTCTATGTAAGGTTGATACCATTGTTATACTGAAATGATGTTGACTCCATAAGCCCAATGGATAGTTTCTAATTGTGTTTCCACCACTCATATTTTTACATTTGTTTCACAAGCATTAGCCATCTTAATCATAATCAAAAACATTAACCCGTTTGAGAGAGCCCTCTCAGGTTGAGGAGGCTAAGCCTCAGCCAAAAGTAGGTTTGAAATAGTTACTTGAGGCCTTCCTGGTCTGCAGCCTTCCAGGGACTAATTTTGAGATAACATTTTGGTGCGTCTGCCGAGAGTCTGAAGATTAATCATTCCCGAAATCAAGATACTGAACTTCTGAAGGTTGCAGGAGCTCAGAAGAATTTTCGAGGTTGCAATCTACCTTGGCTACTCTATTGTTGAAGAATTTGAAATTCATAGATTCATGGTGATTCCACTGGAGTTATGAAGGACCCAGATGCTACCATTCTTATTTCAAGGTATGCATGCATAAACTTTTCAGGAATTCATGGTTTCCCAAATCATTTTCCCAAGGATGCATATTTTCTAAGGAATGGTCCAAAATTCAATGGAGAAGATTTGAGTTTAACTTTGAAGCATATATCAGATTTCTATGATTTTACCAAGCTTCTTAGAGTTAAACATGAAGGATGTTTGCATTATGTTGTTCTATGATTCATTTCAAGGGAAATGTAAACAGTGGGTTGAAAGCTTTCCTGCCAAATCTATTAAGTCATTTGCACACTTTTGGCTTATATTTGTGGAGGAATGGATAGATAGATCAGATCTGGTGGCAAAATCTCCTTCAATTCAAGGTTTCAAACAATGGAATGATGATCATATTAATGAAGAAATAGATGAAAATTTTTCTTTGTCCTTGTCTTCGTATTTAAAATCATTTGAATACAAGATGGAAGATAAGATGAAATTTTTGAATGAAGTTGCTAAAGACATTGAGAAAGACATTGAAGGTTTACAAGGTCCAGTTCAATCATATAGTCTTCATGGTTATGATTATTCTTTTCAAAAGATTTCTATGGAAGAACACAAGGAGAGGGTGTTGCTTCCTTTCTCTTTCATGATTGAGGAAGAGTACAATGTTATTGAAGATCAGTCTGCACAATCAGAAAGTTACGAGAACCATCAAGCTGATCATGTATTCTGGGATCCTATAGCTAAATACATGGAAGAGTTTTACTCTCCAGTGTTTCAGTTTTTCTATGAATATTAGAGGAAATTTCAATGGAAGTGGTAATCACAATATCATAGTGGCTCTGAACTCCGATGCAGTCAAAAAACTCAAATATCATATAAGACAAATGATTGGCTACATTGGAAATTTCACATTGATTGAGCTGAATGAAGTTTGAATTGATAGGGTAGGTAGGTAGGAAAATGCAAATAAGCTCAAGGTTGACTGAGCATTTTTCAGTAGATGTAGATTTCTTTCTCCTACAATGATCATCAAGCTTAAGCCCGAGGTGAAGGCCCAAGAAGCTTGAAGGGGATGCTTTTCAAGAAAATATATGTTTGTTATAAAGAGGACAAAGCACTGGACCTGCATGTTCTTAGTGTACCACAAGGGCACACTGTCCCTAGTGGAGCCACTGTTATCACTGTAAAACTTCCTTAAAAAATTTGGACAACTTACATGGTTTCTCAACTCTTGTATCAGTCATGGTCAAGTCATGGTCAAGTCATTTTTATGTTTTAGAGTTTAATTCATAGGGTTAGAGTCTCATGTCCATCTTCAAGTAAAGTTTGACAGCCTCATTCCATTTCCTAGAAGCCTCACCATGTGTTTAGAAGTCAAATCTCATATAATTTTGGAGAAATTTTGAAACTAGCTACGAATCCAAGTTTTCGTAGTGAAGACAGTGTAAAAATACTATTTTGCGCTATGAAATCAGTGTTTTCGTATCGCGCTACGAAACCCCTGAAGCAGCCTGTTTTAGCAAAAACACTGTTTTTACTAGTTAACTTCCAAACGGTTTCCTGAGCAGCTGAGAACTCAATTTTTCAAACTGAAAGAGAATTTTCTTCCTAACATGCTTAAATACAAAAACCTCTTTCAGTTTCTTCAAATCCATTCTGAGGTGGGAGGAATTTATGGTTAAACCTGCGCTACGAAACTGCTGAAAGTCAAGCTTAGTCTTCTGGTTTTAGCAGTCCTTTTCAAGATCCATGTCTAGTCACATGAAAAGGTATTTTGGAATTATAAAGGAGGTTTCTCTTCATCAACTCTCCCAATACAATAACCTATCTCACTTTCTTCATAAGTATTTTCAGTTGGGACATAATAAGCTTTCTTTGAAACCCAAAATTCAGATAACGGATTTTTCCTATTTGACACATGTTTTTCAAGGATAGATTCTAGACATCTGGAGAAGTATTTTAAAAAAAAAAAAAAAAAAAAAAAAAAAAAAAAAAAAAAAAAAAAAAAAAATTGTTCTAGAAATCATGGAATACAAAAACCTCCTTCAGTTTCGAAAAATGTATCATGGATGAGGAGATAAAGGCTCTTTCCCACGTGCCATTTTCAGGGATCCTAAACCTAAAAACAGGGAAACATGTTCCCTAATTTATAGGGTTTGTCTTCAGCAGTCAGATGACCACGTGGGAGGCTTCATCAAATTAGACTTCTTGAGGATGAAATTTGTCAAAGAATGCTTTAAATTCTTAGATAAGGTTGTTGTAATCATGATAAGGAGTTACACTCCTAGTTGTATTAGGTCTCTAGGAATTTTAGTTAGGTGTCATTTGCATTTAATAGTTAGTTTTAAGTATCAATAGGTGTCATAGTAGGATGAATTCGAATTACCCTCATTCTTGAGGAGGAATCTAAGTTATGTAAAGAGCTATATATATAGAAGAAGATGTAATGTACAAAGGATTGAAAATTTATTGAAAAAAACTCTAATATTTGGCTTTATGTAAAGACTCTGTTTTAGTAATACAAGATTGGCTTTGCTTCTCAGGACTCAAGAGGGATTCAATATTCAAAATATGTTGTGTTTTTATTTTCCCAATATTTGCAGTGGTTTGAATGTGTAATCACTTAGAATTCACTCATAGTGCTCTAACTTCCTGTATACATTCATAGACTGTGTGGTCCTATATGTTTTTGGTATGTTCTGAATGTGTTGAATTTTGAATGCCCTAACTTCTTTGTCAGGTTGATACCATTGTTATACTGAAATGATGTTGACTCCATAAGCCCAATGGATAGTTTCTAATTGTGTCTCCACCACTCATATTTTTACATTTGTTTCACAAGAGTTAGCCATCTTAATCATAATAAAAAAACATTAACCCTTTTGAGAGAGCCCTCTCAGGTTGAGGAGGCTAAGCCTCAGGTAAAAGTAGGTTTGAAATACTTACTTGAGGTCTTCCTGGTCTGTAGCCTTCCAGGGTCTAATTTTGAGATAACAGATGGTACCAACCATGACAGTCTGTAAGCTTGTACAATAATTCTGAATGGTACATTGGCCGGTAAACGGGATCTGCCTAGTAGATTCCAGTCGAAGGAAACCACTAGGTTGCTTTGTGGTGGGGCCGAATAGACGGTTGGGTAGGACTCTGATGAACTTCCTTCCTACAGTAAAGGAACAGGAGGACTGCCCCCAAGCTCATCGGAGTCGGTGTTGATGAAAAGAATTTGAACGGTGCCGTTCTCTTTCTCTTCAGTGACGGTATCGTTCGAAGATGAAAATTCTGAAGGCAATACCGGGTCAACTGCCGTATCGACCCTTTGACTTTCATCTGGTATGGATTCTGAAGGTTCATTTTCAACGATAGGTGCTTCGGCTGACCACAAGGGTGGGCCAGTCGGATTTTCAACCGGTGGAGGGCTCGGCAAAAGTTTTTGATATCCAGGAGGAAGTCGTAACAGTGAAACCGGACGATTATCTAAAACTCTTTTAGCCTCTTCAAGGAAGGGACAATGGTGGACGGTGTGATCGCCTTCACACAACTTACAAGGAAGTCTAGGATTCCTTCTTTGTCCATGTGCTTCACTTTCACTGGTTGACAGTGAGCATTCAACATGATCGCCAGTGGTTGATGCTACCGGATGGTGAAAATGAGGAGACCAGTCCCTTAAGATCCAAGGGATGCAGGGACAATCTCAGTGATAGTGGCCTCCATTGCAAATGACGTAAGGACATTTAGGTTTCGACTTGCGGTGTGTGTATTTTTGCTAGATGATACTTGGTTGTTCCCTTTCGATTTTGGTTCTTTTTTCTTCTTTTCCTTTTTCTCTTTCTACTTCTTCTTCTTATTAGTTACTTGACTTTTAGCTTTATCGAGTTTGTCAAGCGAAGAGGAAGGAAGAGAAGGAGAATCAAATGAAGTAGAAAGTTGGGAGGAAACTCTAGTGTCATTTAGTTGCTGGTTAGACTATTCAGGAATTGTGGGATTCTGAACGACAGAGGTAGAGAAGAGCCAGACCGGCAAACAAATTGTCAATCCTGGAAGTGACAAAGTGGCTATATGCGGTGGACCAACATCTCACCAAGATAGGAAGGGACTAGGATTTCCTTCCCAACGAAATCCTTGGTTGGTAGACTCCATTTTCTCAACCTGAAGATCAACGGGGGAATTTGTGACGTTATTCCGATTTAAAATAAATTTTTAGACGCTTGGACACAACTTGTTTTTTCAATTTTAAAGAGTCGAGAAAAAACAAAAGATGACTCTAGGCGCCTTCAATTTTTATTGAGCTTGAAGTGACAAGTGCTCAGAGGACCTTTTCCTTTAAGGAGTCTAAAAAGGAGAAAAATGGGCTTCTCTGGAGATCTAGGTAGAGAGGATTACCAAACCAATCGTAGAACTACATAATACTTTTTATGGTACGGCAGTGAGTCTTCCCAAATGCTGTGTTCGGTGCATTGCGATCGATAGGGCGGCAGACACGGTTTCCTAAGGATAAAGGATGCAGCCTATAGTGGTATCCCAATATATACGCGACGGTACGTGGGAGCACAAGTCTGTACTGGCACTTATCGTCTCAGAGTGGAGGAATCACCCAACCAGCATTGAAAGCAACAGTTACCAGGCTTTACGATGTCGGAATACATCTCTATCCTAGACCTCTAGATGTTGCGTTAAGTTCCAAAGCGTTGTTAGATTCATTGAGATTTATTTTAAGTTGATCTTTCTTAGCAGTTTTCCTTTGGGGAATAGTGTCCACATGGATGCTGTTATTCCCACTAAGATGGGTGGCTATCTTAGAAACAAGCAATCAAAGTCTACTATTGATTCCTTTTTTGAAAATAGATGAGAGGAGAACCAAGAGGGCCAACCTGAGTCTTGTACTCAATTCCCTCTCCTTCTTGATAGAGTTTTGCCGCTCACTCTTTGTCTGCTCAGTGTTATAGCTCCAAATCTCCCCAGTGGAGTCGCCAGTTCTGTTGCGGGAAATTATCCCCTAAGGTTCTTGGGTGAAACCTTAGCAGACGGAAAATTATCTAAGTTAAGAAACACACACACACACAACCGTTTACTGTGTATACAGTAGCGTATAGGGCCCACGTGTACGCGGGTTTCACATTACAAACCCGCGTATACGCCGCAGCGAAAATTTAGCTAATAAATTAATGGTGAAACATCAACTAAAAAACTTAAAATCAATCACAAAGCATTGCAAGTCAAAGATAAAGGTTACCTGGAAGATTTCGTGAGTTTTGAACGGTCGAAATTGACGTACGAAGAATTTGCTCCTTTTGCTCCAAATATTTGCTCTCCAAGTTGAACGGTAACAATGGTAAGGCCAAAATTGTATTTATAGGTTT
>APFE031362968.1:42418-54109 GCA_000404065.3 Pinus taeda
CACTAATCAAGATCCCAGAAGATGACTCACCTCTCTGTAATCATCTATATATGGATCCCTCATCACAGGGATCTAGAGGCTGGAATTTTGTATCTTATAGAGAAGTGTTGTTGGTTTTCTGGTGTACATTCATAGTGTTGGGTGATCTAAGCTTTGCTTGAGGTTAAGAAGGGCTTCCTAGCTGGAGGATGATGCTGGGTCAAAGCACATGGTTGTAATCCTCTTTCTACTTTTCATCTTAATAAATCTATTCTTGTTTCCTTCCATATCCTTGTGTACTTGTTTATATATTCATGTATATGGTTAATACACATCTGATCCTGTATTATTTATGAATTTAGATCCTTGTTTCTTGGATAGTAGTATGTTGCTGTGATTCCATAGGTTCTTTTGAAGCTGGGCAGACAAAGAAGAAGCGGCGAAGCTCTATCGAGAAGGAGAGGAAATCGAGCGCAAGACTCAGGTTGGTCTTCTTGGCTCTCCTCTCGTCTATTTTCATAAAAGGAAACAATAGTAGACTTTGATTGTTTGTTTCTAATATAGCCACCCATCTTAGTGGGAATAGAAGCATCCAAGTGGACACTATTCCCGGATAACAAAATGGCGACTCCACTAGGGACCGACTAGATTACTTGTTAGCCTATCTATGCTTGTTTCTTTCATAAACTTACAAATGGGGCTTGAAGTCAAGCCAGCTAGCCTTCGAACTGCATTTGTTATACAAATGCAAAGTAGATCAATGTTGCTTCAGTCTATCTCCTGGTTTTGTTTATGAATTAAACAATAGATCTGCAAGCAATGTAATTGCCCTAAGTGGTGGCTCTAGTAACCTCTTAGATCACCCCTGTGTTTTATATACATTGATCCTTACTTATTCGGCCTAAACACCTAAACTAGATTGCAAACTGTGAGTGAAATCTTGTTTGAAGTCTCACACTGCTACCATCGCACCCTGCCTTCAAGGCAGTTTGTATGCATCGCACTTCCCGAGTGCAGTAGGTGCGCTGCATACTGATTTCACTGTGTAACAGGTGCGATGGTCAGAGAGGGTTCACTTTACCCTCAGACTGTGGATTTTTCTCACTTTTTTCAGTCCTATTCAAGAGTTTTGATGTCTGTAGTTAGTGTACTTCTGTGAAAACCCCCTTCTCTTGTATTATTCCGCCTCCTTAGTGCTAAGAACTATAAATGTTTTTATGTATTGTGCGTCATTTTTAGTTCTCTTTTGCAAAAAAGTAGCATAGTCGAACTGTCGTCTCTAGATCTGAAAGTGTCGTAGCTGTCGTTTTCAGTTTTAGGAAACAATCCCATTGTTTTTTATAGTCGATTATACGGTTACTATTGCATAGGATTTGAATTAGTAGTTTTAAAGTGTCGAAAAGCAATTTCCATTTCAAAATCACAAAGTGTCTCTCTTGCTTTCACTTCGTTTTGAAAAAGAATTTTGTTGAGCACTGTCACTTTAAACGTAATTCAGATTTGCACATAGCTTTCTTAACGTCATTCACACATTAAGAAGGCTGAAAACAAATACATGCATGTGCATTTTCATTTTGATTTCTTGGCTTGGTTTAGGACTGTGCATTTAGTGTGTGCTCTGTGCTCTATGAAGAAAAGATCCTTGACTTTCTTCCCTTTAGTAGCTAGGATTTTCATTGCTGAAAGAAGATCAAACGTTCGTTTATCATCTTAGACTGCATTTTAGGAATTATATACACATTACGCGTTGAACCTGAAAGGAAAACTGTTAAGCAAGATCAACTTAAAATAAATTCAATGAATCTAACAACGCTTTGGAACTTAACGCACAACATCTAGAGGTCTAAGCTAGAGACGTATTTCGGCATCGTAAAGCCTAGTAACTGTTGCTTTCAGTGTTGGTTGGGTGATTCCTCCACTCTGAGATAGCAAGTGTGAGTATGGGCTTGTGCTCCCACGTACCTTCAAGTATATATTGGGAGACAACAATAGGCTACATCCTTAATCCTTAGGAGGTCGTGTCTGTCGCCCTATCGATCGCAATGCACCGAACACAGCATTCGAGAAGATTGACTGCCGTACCGTAAAAAGTATTATGCAGTTTTCGATTGGTTTGGTAATCCTCTCTACCTAAAGCTCCATAGAAGTCCATTTTTCTCCTTTTCAGACTCCTTAAAGGAAAAGGTCCTCTGAGCACTTGTCACTTCAGGCTCAATAAAATCGAATGCGCACTAGAGTCATCTTTTGTTTTTTCTTGACTCTTTAAAATTGAAAAAACAAGTTGTGTCAAAGCATCTAAAATTCATTTAATTCGAAAAACATTTTTCCTTTTTATTTTGATTTGATCAAGTAATCCGCAATTGTGAAAGAAAGTCAATCAAAACCCCGTTGTTCGCGGAGACTCACGAGTCAACCGTCATTGACTTCGGAAGTGAAACCATTCCGGACGAAGCAAACTCATCTAACCGAATCGAAGTCCCCTAGGTTGGTTGGAGCAAGCACTCCAACATCCTCAGAGACTTCGGTTACTCCGAACATTTATGGAATCCCTGCCTCTACAGAAGAAATTCCACAAGAACAAAAGGACATTACAACTGATCCTAGTGTGACGGTTAACACTTCTATTCCTGAACTGACTCTGTCTACAGCCGATTTGGAAGGTGTTACTCCCCAACCGTCTGATGCTGCAAAAATTACATCTTCTTCAGCACCAGAAATATTTTACGGGCCTGACGGTCTGCCTCTTCCTCCTAGATTGATTGCCATAGAAGAGATTGTGGAAGATCCTCCGTCTAGCACTCCAACGCAACTTGGAGCTGGGATCGCCCTGTATCCTTCTTCATCAGAAAATATTCACCCACCCTCGAAAGTTCCTAAAGAATCGTTGAGGAATATTTTGGATAGACTTAATATGTCTGAACAACCGTCAACATCAAGGACTGTGTCACCCGACACGGCAACAGCGGAAGCTCCTTCTACTATTCCGACAATGTTCACCGGCGTGCCATCTGTCCCAACCAGCTTTCAATCGTTGGATGGAATCCATCCTAGGACTATTTCGACAGTATGGACTGTTCCCTTTTGTTCATCTAGAATTATATCTGGAATCTCTTACGTTGAGTCTTGACAAATTGATCCGTCACAAGGTCAATTTAGGCAAACTGGTCCCCAAAGGCAAATTATTCCTTTGAGTACTAGATTACCGTCGTATGGAGGGCCTTATACCCTTTCATTGTCTTCCTCGGAAGGACAACCATGCGTGAGTTCGCAACAAAAGTTGGGTTATGCTGGAATCACAACTAGTAGTTGGGTACCAATCCTGTCTCAACAACCAAGAGTTGTATGCTCAAGACAACAAAGTTCACCTATGATAAACATCCCCACTACGTCGACTATTGTGGCAGTATCGCAAGTACAAGTGTCACCAGTTGTATGCCAACCTCAAGTTTCGCAGGTTGCAATACAACAATCTCTTGTACCTCCGACACAACCACAGTCACCAACTAGTGGAATGGCGCAGGTTCAAACGGGGAATGCCAATCCCCATCTTAGTCAAACAATCAGTACTGGACAACAGCCCATGGCTTCACAACCATGGCTAGTGCAATACCAACAACCACAATTCTAGCAGGCTTACCAAGGATATGAACAACAAGTCTTTGCAAGTAATGGGCAGCCGTATCAACCATATCATAATGGTTATGCCCATCAACCTTACCAAAGTTACCAACATCAAATGCATTATGCTGGTATGCAAAGACCGACTGCTCAAACGATTCCATCTTATCCTGGGTATGCTCAACCAAGCCTGAATCAACAGTTGCCTTTCATGGCAACTTTAGAGTTACTGGATCTAAGTCGACTAACGAACGATCCAATTGCCTATGCCCCTTGGTGGTTAGCGATTCCGCATAAACTTCCGTCGGATATTCCTAAATTTAATGGAAATTCGGGTGAAGACCCATTGGATCATGTGATGACCTTTCATCTATGTGTTCTTCAAACACTCTCAATGATGATTCGATTCGGCTTCGCCTCTTTCAGCACACGTTAACTGGTCCGGCAGCAAAGTGGTATATTGAACTACCTAGAGCTTCATTTGATAACTTTAGTACCCTAGCCACAGCCTTTTTAACCCATTTTCAGTTACCTATCAGGTACAAAACATTAACTGAGCTGCTTACCAATTTCAAACAAACGACAGCCACTCACATATCCGATCATATTCATGAGTGGCAACGTCGTCGTAGAATGGTAAAAACATATGTTCCTGATTAGTTATTGGCTGAATGGTTTATTAAGTCACTGTTACCTGCTATTACAGAAGATGTGGCAAAGGGGGGAGTCGTCACTGAAGAGAAAGTTATTGCTCGTGCACAATATCTAGACTTGATCTATACTCAATCTGGCACGCTCTATGATAAAATCCCTAATGCTCCTAGACCAGAATTCTTTGTTCCTCCACCTCCTAAATCAAACAAAGACTCTCATGTCGGCGATGGTGTGATAGATACGACAAGCACTAAAACCGCGAAGGCCACACCGAAAAAGGCTCGCAAAGTTTCGAGTCAAGATGCAAATGAGGAACTTCTAGCCTCGGAAGTAAATTCCGTGTCAACAGACAAAGGCAAAGAAACCAAGCAGCCAAGAGGAAAGAAGAAAAAACAAGGGAAGAAGAAAGGCCAGGGAGACTCGTCTCCTAGAAAATATTCTGTGAATCCTTCTGGGAATGCGAAACCAAAAACTCCATGTCATATATGTGACGAGGATCACTAGACACGAGACTGTCCATATAAAGAAGAACTTAGAAATTCCTTCAAAAGTTCAAAAACCTCGGCTGTACTGACTGATCCATTTCCAAACCCAGGAACAAATATGTTTGCTAGAAAAAATGCTTCCCCATCCCAAGTGCTAATGTTGTCAGTCTCGAAGCAACTAAATGATGCTCTTATAACGACAAGGTGTAAAGATTACGGGAATCCACAGATGTTGAACAACAAGGATAATGATCAACCTAGTAGTTCAACAACGACTTCAATGGAAGTCATGCCACCCATCATTCATGAATTAACAATAAAACCACCAAAGGGAGTAGTACACAAATCGACGTTTAATCCTCGTGCCCGAGCAGCACAACACTATAATATAGTGGAGGATTTAGCCCAATCGCCATCCGCGATGTCGACTCTTGAGGTGCTGCAAAATTGCCCCTCCCAAAATCAGGCTTTATTGTCAGCGATAGGTGGGATTGACCCAATGGATTCCAATCTTGTATCTTTTAATCATAAAGGATACGACCCTTAGTTACCAGCTCAACTAGATTTCCTCATTCAAGTGAAAGTCCTCAACAAAATTATTCATAGAACAATTATTGATGAGGGGGCATCCACATGTATCATGTTGATGAGTTGCTGGAAAACTCTGAGGTCTCTGTCTTTGTCGCGATCATCGATGACATTGAAAGCATTTGATGGACGAACATACACCCTGTATGGGATACTAAGTAACTTGCAAGTCAAACTGGGGGGAAAAACAGTAGAAATTGATGTTGAAATCATCGATAGGAATCTTGATTACAACATCCTACTGGGAAGACCCTGGATATATGCCATGGCAGCTGTTGTGTCGACCTACTTTAGGAAAATTGCATTTCCTTCCCAAGGAAGAATTATGATCATCGACCAACAAACTTTTCTCCCCAACAGTTCGCAAGTTACGGGAAGCATTCCGATGATCCATGGAAGCCCTAGCATGCTTCATAATATCGGAGTAGGCCTACTAAAAGACCCTCCGTTAATGGGAACTTTTACCCTACCGCCTCCTACGAGTTTGGCAGAAGTGGCTAATGTAGGAACCTGCAATATGATATCTTCCATTCAAAAGATATCAGAAAACGATGTTAAAATGGATAATTCACAAGTTTTTCCTCTAACCCCGCTGGAAATATTATAGCAATCAATGTTCTCAGCATGGGAGGCAAACCCGCATCAACGCTCGTTGAGCATTTGGATAGATAGGTCTAAGGAATATGGCACCCCTTCAGATCCTTGGTCGCAAGTACACTCTACAAACGAAGGAATCATTCAATCGATGATGATTGATGGGGCACCATGAGAAGATTA
Organism: Pinus taeda; assembly: GCA_000404065.3. Lineage (NCBI taxonomy): Eukaryota > Viridiplantae > Streptophyta > Pinopsida > Pinales > Pinaceae > Pinus > Pinus taeda. The sequence continues at coordinate 48,520 of APFE031362968.1, forward strand.
CCACCATCGTTCCCGTCTTCTGACTTGGAAAGAAGATAGTTCCGGTGACCTACACCATCCTTCAGTATTTGACTTTCTAACGAATACTGTAAACACGATGGATTCCGAGAGAAACCTATCCAATATCGAAGAGACTACTGCCATAAATATCTCAACCAAAACAGATGTTGTAGAGAATATTCATGTTGGCAAATCTTGTTCTTCTTCCAAACTCGAAATATATACCACTCTCTTTCGGGAGATTAGAGATGTCTTTGCTTGGTCATATGATGAAATGCCAGGTATCGACTCGAGCATAGTTGAACACGAAATTAAGATGTATCCAGATGTCAAACCGGTACGACAGCGGCTAAGGCAAGTGCACCCCAAGAAAGCTGTTTCCATCAAAGTGGAAGTTGAAAAACTCCTCCATGCTGGTTTCATTTACTTCGTTCCTCTAACCGATTGGGTATCGAATATTGTTCCTGTGATGAAAAAATAAGGAACGATTAGAGTGTGCGTTGATTACAGGGATGTAAATCAAGCTTGTCCAAAGGACAACTACCCTACACCCTTTATCGACCAGATAATTGATGAATGCGCCGGATGCGAAATCTTTTCATTTATGGATGGATTTTCCGGGTATAATCAAATAAATATCCGCCCACAGGACCAGTCAGAGACTGCATTCATTTGTCCATGGGGCACATTCGCATATCGCAAGCTACCCTTTGGTTTGAAGAACGCAGGGGCAACTTTTTAGAGAGAAATGAACTATGCTTTCCATGACATCAAAAACATCGTTCAACCTTATCTCGATGATCTCCTAGCTCATTCGCGAAAGCAGACCGATCATCTATGCCATTTGAGAGCAATATTTCTACATTGCCGACACTACAAGATACGACTCAATCCGCACAAATGTGTGTTTTGTGTCAATTCTGGTCATTTACTTGGCTTCGTCGTCTCAAAGGATTGGATTCGTCTCGACCCTTGCAAGGTTCAGGCAATCATCGATTTGCCTCCACCTTCAAACTTGCTTCAGATTCAGAAACTCCAAGGGAAAGCAAATTTCCTCATGAGGTTCATTCGAAATTACGCCGAACTAGCTAAAGACTATACTCGTCTTTTGAAAAAGGAAGTACCCTTCGTTTGAGACCAGGTCGCACAAGCTTCCTTTGATGCTTTAAAGAAATCTCTAATACAAGCGTCATTAATGTATGCTCCTGATTATCAAAAATGCTTTAACCTATATCTGGATGCAGCAGATACGACCATAGAAATGGTTTTAGTTCAGGAAGACAATGGAATTGAACATCCTATATATTATTTAAGCCGAAACTTAAATGATACAGAAATGAAATACTCCTATGTTGAAAATATTGCTCTCGCGGCTGTTCAAGCGATACAAATATTTCGACGCTATGTCCTCTTTCGGAAAACTACCATTTTATCAGATTGCAACCCCATGACCTATATATTATTGCGACAGTTGCTAGGGGGAAAATATTCAAAATGGATAGCAATTCTACAAGAGTTTGATTTGGAATTCAAAAAATCCAAGTCAAAGAAAGCCCTGGTATTCACATAGTTACTATGCGATCTCCCATCGTCGTCCAACGATGCAACATCCGAAGAAGCAATCGTGGATGAAAATTTGTTTCTGATATCTTCCAGCGATCTGTGGTACGGATATATAATCATTTATCTCCAGACACAAATATACAGGTCTAATACCTCACGCTCTGAACAATGACGTATTCGATACCAAGCAAAAGACTACATGATCGTCGGTGATACTCTTTACCGTCGTGGTATCATTACAGTTCTGCGGAGGTGCCTCACCCTCGAGGAGGCCAAGAAAGTCCTGAATGACTACCATTCAGGCACGTGTGGGGGGCATCAATCCGGTTATGCTATGGCGCAAAAATTTTTACGAGCAGGATACTTCTAGCCAACAATGTTCAAATATTTCATAACCGTAGTTACAAGTTGTCATGCTTGCCAAATTTTGATAGCAAAACCAGAAGACCACCCGCACCGCTGCAACCAATAGTAGTTGTTGGGCCATTCGCTAAATGGGGCATAGATTTCATGACATGTAACCCCACCTCGACCGGGGGGCATGGGTACATAATAGTCGCGGTGGACTATTTAACCAAATGGGCCGAGGCGATGCCTACATTAAACAACAGCGGCGAAAAGGCTGCCCTTTTCTTTTTCAATCACGTAGTCTCCAGATTCGGTGTTCCATAGACCATAGTCACAGATCATGGATCGCATTTTCGCAATCACATGATGGTTGAGTTGGCTGCCAAATTAGGACTGTCCCATGATAGCTCTACTCCGTACTATCCGCAAGCTAACGGACAAGTTGAAGCAATCAACAAAGTCCTAAAGCGCATGCTGCAAAGGATGATCGAAGTCCACAAATGTTAGATGATCCAAAAATAATTTAATATCATAGGTTATAAAATTGAAATAAAATAATTATTAATTTAAGAAATTAAATTAATAATTATTATTCTAGAATGATTAATTATTTAATGGAGACAATTAGAATTAGTATATTGTTGTAACTAGATATGACTCTCCAAATGTGTCGTATCTTAGGCTCTATTTTAGGAGGTTAGTTAGCTAGTTGGTTTGAATAGCATTTATTGTAAATGGACACTTGTTATTTAATAAGTGATCCATAATTAGAGGTAGTTAGGACATGGAGCTTATAAATAGCTCATTGCAAGAGTGTTTGGTCGTTCGGGTGTAAACTCTTGCAAAATCAATTATGTAATTATTTTTTCTGATTAATAAAATTATGTGTCTGAGGACACTTCTGCCGTTATTGTGGTATCAGAGCTCCAGTAATGCTGCAGTGGATGTGAAGAGGAGATTCCAGCTCTACAAGCACATGGAAAACTCCATTAATTTGGTCAGTTAATATTTGGTATGCAATGTATTGACTTGGTATCTATGTTTTTTCTGGAAAAGAACTTTCATCATATAATTGATTTTAGATTTTTAAATCTAAAAATCACTTTCTTTATTATCCCCCTATTTTTTCATGAAAATTTATATCAGTAATGCACTTAACACAATAATCAGTGTAAAGCTTCGTTGCTTGTGCTATGACTTTGAGTTGGATATTTAATGCGTATATAGCATTATTCGAGTCACGAGTTTACAGGCCCTTTGAAATATGCGAGCACAGCCTCCAGATTTTGAGGAGTAGTTCTGAGCATGTATCCCTCACCAGCAGGCTCAGGCAGATGAAAGAGATATGACATTTAAGGTTTTGTACTGCATTCTCTACGTGAAGGATTGTAATTCGTTACATTGAGTTACAATTGTGGTGAAATCGTTGTATTAAAAGCAAAAATAACGTTTGGAACTTATATGGTGAGAAATTGCAGGTAGAATCCACAGATATAGGATACGGAGAACATTTCAGATATTATATAGTATGCGTTGACATTTTTTTGTTAAATGCAGATGTGCGGACGAGAGTTTTAAAAAATCGATTTGCAGTGTTGAAGTTACATTTGAATGGTTAAAGTGTGTCTATAGCACAGGTTTGAAATCGATCTGTGGAAGCGAGGAACCATAATCAAAACTGGAATGGTGAGTAGATTTTAATAATGGAATGAGAAATGTTTAAATGAAATCAGAACGTATGGTTTGAAATGAAACGGTAGCAGTGTTTGCAACATAAATGTATTAATGTCTGGCTTTTAAATGTTGCAAGAACAGTAATGCACTGAATTCATATTGTCTAAAGTCCAAATGGGTTGCAGAAGAATGAATACAGTGTTAATGAATGCCAGAAGGGCGTTTTAAAGGAATTCAACGGCATGGAAGATCTGATCGAATGAAATTCGATTGGCAGACTTTTAAATTTGCAGATAATCTGTAGAACTAAAAAACGATTTCCTTGTTTCATTAAGAAGAACAGATTTTGTTGGCACTGAAGTAATTGTGTTAAGTGACTTGTGGATGGAGTGATAACTGAATACGTGGATCACCTTATGTTAAATGTGTTTCTGGTGTGTCAAATCATGGAGGATTGCAAAATTTTCCAGCGTTTGGTATCCAAGACTGCGTTTTAAATGTTTGAATGTTTATTAAGTTTGCAGGTGAAAATCGATTGGGGGGAGTAAAACTTTTTGGAGTGATAACGTGATTTGTAATTTTTTTTTTGGAGTAATAAGGAGTTTTTTAATTTGTAAATTGGAGATATAAGGTGTGTTCAGTAATTTGTTTTTAAGAAGTTCTTTGGGATCATCACATTGTAACTCAAAGTAATTTTGCTTTGAGGGGGGGTAATTTTTTTTACCAAGTTTTTCAAGAGCATCATTATAAAAGTCAAATTTTGAAAGTTTCCCTGTAATTTTTGAGAAATTGACTAGAGCCAAGTGCAAAGCTCAGTCATTTTTCTCCTGCTTCAATGACTATACAAGGTTCAAGGCCAAGCCCCGATATATCGTGTTTTTTTTTTGTGTGGTGTGTTGTGTTGACTATCTTGTCATTTATGTGATGATTCTTGGTGCGACGCTTCAACGCTAAAATGTCTAAGTTGATTAATTTGTTTTCTGATTCCGACAAACTTAAAGAATGGCAACAAGCTATGGTTGAAGAATATCAGGCAGTAATTGATAACAACACTTGGAAACTTGTTGATTTTCCAGCAAATGTTAAACCCGTAGGATTCAAATGGGTTTACAGAATTAAGTATAATAAAAAAGGAGAACTTGAAAAGTATAAAGCACGACTTGTCGCAAAAGGTTTTGCGCAGCAGGAAGGCATTGATTATGAAGAAACCTTTGCTCCTACAGCAAAATGGAACACCATCTGATTAACACTTGCATTGGCCACTCAAAAAGGATGGAAAGTTCATCAAATGGATGTGAAAAGTGCTTTTCTCAACGAGGATTTATAGGAGGAAGTGTATATGACCCAACTGCTAGGTTTTGAAGTTGAAGGACAAGAACATGAAGTCTGCAAATTGATCAAGGCTTTATATGGATTAAAACAAGCTCCCCGAGCTTAGTATGCAAAGATGGATGAATACCTTAAGAAAGTTGGTTTTCAACGAAGTGAATCTGATGATACTTTGTATGTGCGACAACAGGGAAAATATCTTGTCATTCTTGTTATGTATGTAGATGATTTGATCATTACTGGAAACCATGATGATCATCTTGCACAAGTGAAAAAGGAGTTACATGCAGGTTTTAAGATGAAAGATTTGGGATTACTTCACTACTATCTTGGAGTTGAAGGCTTCCAATGTCCACATCATATTTTCATTTCTTAGAGTAAGTATGCCGCAGAGGTTCTTCAGCGATTTGGCATGCAGGATTGCAAGCCCGTTCTCACCCCCATGGAGCAAAACTTGAAACTTTCAAAATTTGAAGGGGGGGAAAAGGTGAACAATACTACTTACAGATAGTTGATTGGCAGCTTGATTTATTTGACAAATACTCATCCTGATCTATCTTATGCAGTCAGTATTCTTTCACGTTTTATGCAGGAACATGAGACAACCACTGGAATGCAGCCAAAAGAGTTCTTTGATATATCCAAGGAACAAAATATTTTGGTCTTCTTTACACAA
>APFE031362968.1:55037-81320 GCA_000404065.3 Pinus taeda
ATTAGTTAGCTAGTTGGTTTGAATAGCATTTAATGTAAATTGACACTTGTTATTTAATAAGTGATCCATAATTAGAGGTAGTTAGGACATGGAGCTTATAAATAGCTCATTGCAAGAGTGTTTGGTTGTTCGGGTGTAAACTCTTGCAAAATCAATTATGTAATTATTTTTTCTGATTAATAAAATTATGTGTCTGAGGACACTTCTGCCATTAACAAGCGAGATTGGCACCTAATCCTATACTCAGCCTTGTGGGCATACCGGACATTCGTAATAAATGCAACCGGATTCACACCTTTTCAATTGGTGTACGGTTTGGAAGCAATCTTACCGGTTCAATGTGAAATCTCGTCCCTCAAACTCGCAGTCGACCTTCTCCCTGGAACCTCAGAAGAAGAGGCTCATTTATTGGAACTAATCCATTTGGATGAAACCCGTCGTGATGCAACTTCGGCTAACGAAGCTCATAAGAAGCGAGTCAAAGCGCAGTTCGACAAGAATGTCAAACCTTGCGTCTTCTTAGAAGGTGACCTGGTCTTACTTTACGACCAGGTATCCAATAAATTGGGAGCAAGGAAATTAAAATCATTATGGATGGGTCCCTATATTGTTAAACGAGTATTAGCAAAAGGAGCCTACGAGTTGATGGACTATGATGGGATTCCACTGGCGCAACCTCACAACAGGTTGTACATCAAGTGTTACTATGCTTGATTTAGCATAGTAATCCTCATGCTTTTGTTAAAAAATTTGTTTTCACGAGAGCATTTAGTTTGGTTAAGTAGTCCACTTTTTGCATTCGTTGCAGATGTCGAACCTACTGGAATCGTTCGTTAGATATGCCAACGGGGCAAGTCGTAGTTCGCGGAACCTGTCTTCTACGGCATTGGCCATTTTCAATCCCAACGGCAAGTTAGTAAGTTTCAAAGGAGTGTGTATTGGTCGGTCTACGAAAAATATCACTGAGTACAGTGCATTGATAGAACTCCTTTCTGATGCCATCACACATGGCATATGCCGACTTGTCATCAGGCTAGACTCACAACTCATCATTCTACACCTCACCGGCATCTATGTTGTACGAAATCCAGCTATCTATCGCATGTTCCTAAGGGTCAAAATTTTGGAAAAACAGTTCGATTTCATACAACATCAACATATTTCCAGAAGTTTAAACACATTAACAGACTCATTGGAAAATTATGTGTTAGATAGACATTTGTGACATTTATAAAAAGAATCATCACATCAATATATGCAGTAGGATTATGTAACTTAACTAAAATAAAACTCTGAAAATCAAAAATATATTTCATAACTGTTTATAGTCTGTACATAATGTTCTGTAGCCAAGACAAAATTGGTAAAATGACCTAAAAACTCAAAATGCTAGGGGGCACCCTAGTTTAATTATGCTGGTGATAACAAGTCACCGCCTGTGTAATCATGCGTAAGAGCCTAGTCCATTGACTTGGCACTCTAGTAATATGTCACTGCAACCGCAGAGGCAACTCATCGGTCCTCAAATAAAGATACCAAGGGTAAGGCCCTCGATCTGGTCTTGTAGTGCCAAAAGAGTCTCGACCACATCAAGATCGCGAAGGATGGCCCTCCCAACAGCCTCTCCCGCTGGAGCGGCCGCTAGGTCTCTGCAGCATACTGTCGGTTGAACTGGTCCAATATCTGCATGAGAACATGAGTTTTGATTAGTATTTATAAAAAGAATATAAGAACATTATAAAGAAAAATGAACAAAGATATGGTCACAAGAATTACCCATGACACCCCACTGCTCACCAATCGGCAGCACCAAATCTGGATCACCTCGGAAATCCATACCAACATATGGGAACCTGGCATAAACCATCTCGTGACAGTCAAACCACTCGAAGAAGGTCTCAGAAAAAGAAATATGGGGCTGACCAGCGTGTCGAGACACGAGATCGACCCATCTCTGCATCCGTGGTTCAGTCGGTGGAGGTAGGCCAAGTGAAATGTACTGCGGCTGCATCAGTGGGATTCTCTCCAAGGCAAAAGCAGTCAAAATAGAACCATAACAAAAGTTCTTGGATCTGTCGCTTTTCACCTTGTTCAATTGATATTTCATCATAGAAAGTATTGCATCACACCAATTGAACACCTTCGGTTCAAGGCATTCCAAAGCATACTGCATGTAAGATCTGTTGGCTATATGAAGAGCAGAACTACCAGCTAGTCTAGAAAAAGTGAACAGAATGGTCTGCAAGGGCTGGTCAGTGACATCTCGTATATTGATCTTGTCATCCATACTCGGCTGAGATCCCTCTCTGCAATGCCGGTGAATGTACTCCCTCATGGACTCACCCCCACGGGCGGAGCCTGATAATGAGAGAGGGGCACCATGCCTCGATAAATCGGTTAGAAAATAGATGTCCACCACTATCAAGGGGATCGATTTGCCCCTAATCTGGAATACCTGGTTGATAGGATCCCAGGCATTGAGGAAATATTGCAACAAACTGATTTGTTGCCTCATGCTAGAGATACGAAAAAACTTCAACAGGCCACAGTTCCGTAATGCAGCTACTTTGCCTGAATCATGTAAAGCAGCAATGTCCTCTTCTTCATGCTCACATTCTCGCCATGTAACAACCATTTTTCTCTGATGAATTTCTGAAAAACAAACAAGGGAAGAGTCAGGATCTTCATTTGGTAAAAAACAGGCAAAAAATTCATGAGGAAACTGTGCAAAAACTTTCCTCCTTGTTTCCATCACACCCCAACAAGTGTACTAGGAGCGATGCATACTAACTAGTCAGTAGAAAGATCAGTATGCATCGCACCTTTCGACTAAGGAAGGGTGCCATGGTCCTAGGGCGAATCCTTCAAACCCAAGGGGCTCAACAGGATAAGGAAACAAGCTAAGAATCCAAAATGAAAGGCATGTAATGAAAGAGCACAATTTTAGCTCTTACCTGGTCTGAACAGCGTCGAGAATCATCCATAAAATCTCCCAAAATCCGCTGATGAAAATCAAGGGGGAAAATCACCTCCAGAGCTCCAACAAACCAAATTCAAATGAAATGGTAAAATGAGAGGTAAAAGTCACTTTTAATTTACTATGCATGTAATTCAAGTAAAATATTAGTGTTTTTCAACTCATTTATCAAGAATATGTTTTCATGTCTAATTGGTTTGATGAAGTAAATGAATAGGTAGTACAATCTTTGAAAGAACGAAATACTAAGGGTGAATCAAAAACTCAATGACCATCATAACGAGCAATGTTGTCGCAGAGTTCAAGCTCGTTAAAAAATAAACATAATTCATGAGAAAATGTTTCCCCCAGCATTTAAGCTCATTAAAAATGAACCAACCATTATGAATGCCTTATCACCAGCTTTTGAGCCTTGGTCGTGTTCTCGCCATCACCTCCACTCTATTTTTAGCCGATCATTCACCCCCATATGATTGTTTACCCCTTCGAGGAAACATCTGCGAAGAGTGATTATGTTAGCCATCCTTGTGACACTGCCATGATTGGAAAATTCCAAATCTTACCTGGAATCAGCTGCTACCCGAAACCATCACTCGTTCCTTGATAATGAGTCTTCTTTAAGCTCTTTTCACCTAACTCGTAAAATATGAAAATATTGCCGAGCGATTGGCCTCTCCAGCTCGTTAAAGGCATCGGAAGTGCTATCCCTCCTCTAGATTTTTATCTTTTTGGACCTGAGGGATTTTTACACAAAAAGATCGAGCGCTTGTCTTGTTCGGCTCGTTAAAACTATTGAAAATTCATCCCTTTTGTATTATTTTACGCTTTTTAGGACTTAAGGGATTATAAAACGAAAAAGAATATTTGGAGTCTCCTTTCTGTTTCTTTTAGACTCTGTAAAATTGAAAGAGACCGAGTTATCTTTGCTGTTAAACTCGTTAAAACCTAATAGCGACAAACTCGTCCAAATGGACGAGAACGAGCTTCACTGTCGCTAGGCTCGCTAAAATATAGTGACAGGTTCGCCTGAAGGGCGGATTATAGAACAAGAATATGTTATCCTCCTCAAGCTTGACAAAAATAAAGAGGTACTGGTCAGCAATGACTGGGGAAAATTGGGAAGAAGACTTGAAGAAACTTTATTGGTAGCAAGGCGCTCTTGAACATGACACTTTCCTTTCGCATCCATGTCGGGTTGGGTTGTTCTGTTCACTGATCATCACCATTGGTCCATCACACCATCCATATTTTGGGTTAACGCTACCAATCCATCGTCAGTGTCGCCGATATGTTCAAGAGAAGTCATTCAGACAATTCACCTGTGTCTCACCCACTGCAATACATTCATGCTTCATTCCTTCATGACCGCCACCCTGATACCTGTATCTTCAGTTTGTTTTCACCTCCAAAATCATTTTCTTCATTTCGTGTCGTTGATGTGGGATTCATTAAGGCCCTCCTACGACGAGTCACTTCTTTTCGACATCAGCTCATTATCCAAGAAGTTGACTTAGGAACAACCCTTTCAGTACTTTGAAGCTTACATGCCTCAATGGCAAGTTTCTCACTTTCGGCAACAGGTTTACATCAATGGCCTTCGACCGAGAGATTTTGCGTGGTGTTCGACGCCAAATCCTTTTTCACACCACGTGAATTGTACTGTAGTACCTTGAGGGTCATTGTCATTATTGGTGATTCCTCTCGCGCCTTCTAATAGCTTACATCATTGGCTGGTAATTAGGCGATGTCTTTCCATGTTCGACTCCAGAACATTTTTCACATGGATCGACTTGTATTCTCAGTGAAGATTGAATGAGTTTTGAAGACCCCGGATCTAGTTTCATCCATCCAGGCTACGATATATTCAAGAATATAAAGACATCAAGTGTACATCATTGCCGAACAGATGATCATCCAAATCAAAGGATGATGTGTCCATATCATCAGTCTATCACACAGACGATTGTCTATCCTATGTACATGAAATAAATTTATAAAGCTGAGCATGGGAATGCCCGCCTCAGCTAGATCATGAAAAAAATTTGTCAAAATAATGTATTGTATTGTATCTTATTACAGGCTGCCTCCCAACTCGGAAAAACTTCAGATCCTCATTATAAAGAATTTCACCCGACATCAGAAAGATTAACGACCTCATGCTTTAGGGGGCAACTGTTATAGACATTTTTGGGAACTTCAACCCCAATCATAAATGTCCATAAACTGAGGGGTCCTAAGTCCCTAAAAGTGTTGCTTCACTTCCTAAAGGAACAAGCTCAACTGATTACATCATCTCCCAGAAGTTCTTGACTGAAAACTGGTCATAAATGGTCAAAACTGGACCATACTGAAAGCTCAATGCAGGGGGTACGATGCATATCACCTTCCCAGTGTACAAGGTGCGATGCATATTGATTTGCTCCTCTGTAGGGTGCGATGGTCGGGAATGGACAAATGGCAGGGACAAAAATGCGAGGTGGAAGATCATGGAATCTTCCAGAAGCTTCCCCTCTGACACTTTCCTCTCCATTTTCGACCAGGGGTGAGTAAGAGATCATCATTCTCCAAGTGGAAGCAAGAACTATCAGAGAGAAGAAACTAATCAAGATCCTAGAAGATAACTCACCTCTCTGTAATCATCTATATATGGATCCCTCATCACAGAGATCTAGAGGCTGGAATTTTGTATCTTATAGAGAAGTGTTGTTGGTTTTCTAGAGTGTTGGGTGATCTAAGCTTTGCTTGAGGTTAAGAATGGCTTCCTTGTTGGAGGATGATGCTGGGTCAGAGCACATGGTTGTAATCCTCTTGCTACTTTTCATCTTAATAAAGCTATTCTTGTTTCCTTCCATATCCTTGTGTACTTGTTTATATATGCATGTATATGGTTAATACACATCTGATCTTGTATTATTTATGAATTTAGATCCTTTTTTCTTGGATAGTAGTATGTTGCTGCGATTCCACGGGTTCTTTTGAAGCTAGGTAAACAAAGAAGAAGCGGTGAAGCTCTATCGAGAAGGAGAGGAAATCTAGCGCAAGACTCAGGTTGGTCTTCTTGGTTCTCCTCTCGTCTATTTTCATAAAAGGAAACAATACTAGACTTTAATTGTTTGTTTCTAAGATAGCCACCCATCTTAGTGGGAATAGCAGCATCCGAGTGGACACTATTCCCAGATAACACATGGCAGACACCATCTGATTACCAACCAATGATGTAAGTCATTAACAAGCTTGAGAGAAACCACTGATGATGTTAATGGCTCGCAAGGTACTACAATAAAATTTGTATGGTGTGAATGAATGAGTTGAGTCGAACACCATACAAAATATTTCTATCAAAGACTAATGATGAAATCTTGTCGCCAAGAGCAAGGAAACTGTCCATTGAGGTATACAAGTCCCATGGTACTAAAATAAGAGTTTCTAAGTCAACTTCCTAGATAATGAGTTGATGTCGATAGGAAGAGACCTGTTGTAGGAGGGCATTGATGTATCCCCCATCAACAACACGAAACGAGTATCATGATTTGAGATAGAATGATCTTGATGTGGAATTGGTTCAGGAATGGCAGACATGGAATGAAGGCTTAATAGTATCGTAGCTTATATCAACTAAATTAATTCTCTTAAACACATTAGTGACACTGAATGGAGTTGGTAGCATTGACCCAAAACCAAAAAAGGCTTTGAAATGGTGTGATGAACCAAAAGACAAGAACATTTCCCAACCCAACAACCATGAAGATGAAGTATAAGAGTATCGCATTAATGAGATATTCATTGCCATAATAGGTGGAGTACCATGTTTTCTCATTTTCACAAACCATTTCTGGTCAATACATCTTTATTTTTTAACAAGCTTGAGGAATGGTTCAGCCTTGTCATGGTTCAAACTCTGAGAAGGAATGGTTCATCCTCGTCATGTATATTTAACGAACCCTGAGAAGGAATGGTTCAGCCTCGTCATATTCGAAAAGTCCATCATTGTTTTATGTTTTTATGGTTCCATTGAAGGTCTAACTTGACTCCTTTTTCATGTTTATAGAGTTTGAAAAAGAAGTGAAAAAGAAAACTCCAAAGGTTCTTTTTCATAGATAGTCTCTTGAGTTCGAAAAGGCGAAAAACAATACTCAGGAGAACCTCTTAGCCATGCCTAACTAAGTTATTCCTTTTTCATAATTACTCTATCTCAGTTCGGAAAGGGGTTAAACTTATACTAAGTAGATGTATTTTCATTTACTTTAAAGAGTACGGAAATACAAGTGCTCGATATTTTTTCATATTTTGGGAGTCTAGAATGATTTGAAAGAGAAGTTCTCCTAGAGGAATGAGTGGTATAAAGGGTATAAAATGGTTTCAGTCATGATGGAACTACTCAAAGAAAACAAAGTTCAAGAGATTTGATAATAAGACCACTCATCATAGTGGTTCCTTTGGAAAGGGTAAAACAACCAAGTGAAAGTGAATAATCGGCCAAGTATATGGTGACAATGGGATGAGAACACCAAGGCTCATATGGCATAAATAGGCTAATAAAAATGAAAATCACAAGGGATAGGATGAGAATTTTCCCTTTCTTACACAAGCTTGAAACATGGGAAACAATGCTTGAAATTGGTTTCATTTTACACAAGCTTGAAATAAGAAAAACTTCGCTTGAAATAAGTTTGCATGCCCCCATCATAATGACTCAATTCCAAGCACATGACCCCTAAAATTGATTTCATTCACCTAAGTATACTATTAATTACTAACAGGTGGATGGAACGAAGGTTCATTACGAGATCAAGTGAAAGACTCAACTGGGAATTTACAAGATCTAATCAAAGGCTCAACTGGGAATTTACAAGATCTAATCAAAGACTCGAATTGGAAGGGTATATGTTTCATTTTTTAACGAGTTTGAAACAAGAAAAGAACTATTCTCATAGACCTTGTTTCATTTTTAACAAGATTGACACAAGAAAAGGAACTCTACTCCAAACCTTGTCTCACTTTTTAATGAACTTGACATAACAAAGGAACCCTAATCATGACCTCATTTCATTTTTTAATGAGCTTGACACAAGAAAAGGAACCCTTCTCGTGATACTTGATCATGGCACATAAGAGGCCATGGCTTCCAAGAGGTTATGATCATATGGAAGATTAATGTTTTGGAAGGGATACATATCAAAGGATCCAAGGGAAAGATTAGACTCTAATGCCCCCAGTAAATGATGCACTACATCACCTACTAGATCATCAGTAGACGTGGGCATGGAACATGTTGCCACATAATTAATCTATGGCAGGTAAGGTACCGCTTTCATATAAGGACCATTTAGGGAATCTCGTTGATTGGGAGTCAAATTAGGACTAACAAATGAAATTTGTTCAATGGCCACGATTCTTCCTTCATCTGGGAAACACAAGACACAAAAGAGTGAAGAGGCAAGAGCTCCCATATCATAAATGTAGTCACGCCCAAGGAGTAAATTAAAATCCAAAGGGCATTGGACTACCATCACATCTTTATAGATAGCCTTTCCTCCCAAAGTAATAGGCAACTGAGGAAGGATCCTTAACAGTTGACTAGCTCCTCTATAAAAGCCAACATATTTTGGGTAACGGGGACAAGCTGCGGAGAACCAAAATATTTCCAAGTAGATAAGGATATAATACTAACAAATGCACCTTCATCTATTACTGTGTCAGGTACAGGAACATTATAAGCCTATACTATTATCTGGAAGGACCTGTAAGGAGGAAGACGATATCCTTCCAGTTCACTCCAATCAAAGGAAGTGATCATACTACTTGGAGGGGGTGTGATGGGAACGGGAAAATTGCCCCCTTGTGCTATAGGAATGGGAGAACTACTCCCTTGTACTGCACGAATAGGAGAATTCCTCCCCTGTGCCATGATAATGGGAGGAATATCCCCCTGTATTGTTGGAACAAGAGTATTATCCCCCTGTGCCGTTGGAAGAAGAGGATTTCCCCCTAGTTCATTGGAACCTAAAAAAACAAGAAGAACATGAGCAGTATGAAGTTCACTCTCTATGGGAAAGGTACGATCAACTGAAGGTGGAATCAAGTCAGCCATTTTCTCAACCAGTGTTTGGTTAGGAACAGACTCATGGGATTCACAGTCAGAAAGAGTGGGATTGACTGGAGATGGATTTTCATCAATCACTTCTATTAGTGCCTTGATCTACCTCAGGCTGAGGGAAGGTAGGTATAGGGTAACATCAAACCACGCTTAACCTGGTAGCTAGCCCTACCAGGTCGAGAAAGGGCTCTCCCCTTGTCAATCTCAAAAATAATATGGCAAATAAGGCTTGAGATGACTGATAGGACTACTAATTTTAGGCTAGGTATGTTTGCTTAGAGGATTTTTTTTTATTTTAATGGTTGGCTACTGGACCAGATGAGGAAGGTAGCTTTGGGTCCGAGAAATCAACTCAGATTTGTTGAGGTTTATGTGGGGTGAGATAAGCAAGTGTTTTAGCACTTTGAAATGAATGTGATGGTGAGTCTAAAGACTGGTGAGGATTTGGAGAGGGCATGCAAGTTTCATAAGTCCTCTTCAAACAGCGGAAAACATTTAAAACTAAATAAAACCCCAAGGCAGAGCACTGAAAATCAATGGTTTCCACCCTTTAGTCTTGATTCATTTAGTTATGTAGAAAAAGATAGATGATGGCACATATAAAATAAGATAAACTAAATAACAGAGGAGAAAAAAATGCTAATTCACATTACCACAAGAATCCCACAAAATGTTGCAAAACCCTGGTTCATTTCCTTGCCAAACTACAGAAGTGATTTACAAAGTAGCTCAATGCATCCACAAGAGTCCAACCTTGACAAATAACTAAGAAAGTACAAGATATAGGCATCAACCCACCTATGCTAGCAATTAGGGGTTGAATCCATGAGTCAAGGAACTATTTCAACAACATCTAAACTAAGAACTGGAAAATAGGCAGTGGAACAGCTTGCCTCTAAAACTATGAAAACTGATTCATTCATCCTCAAACCAACTCTAATTGATGTATTTACCCCCGCAAGTGATTTTTCATCATTTTTACATCATATTACATTATATTACATCATATTACATCATCAATTTACCAAAGAGAGAAGAAAAAGTCAAACTGACAGCAAACTAGGTGAAATCCTAAGTTTTTAGGCAAAATTGGCAAAATTTTGTGTGATGCGCAATGCCATAAGACTGATGCATAGCGCCACTTTAAGGCTAAGTTTGGAGGCCTCCCACTTCTCTACATCAGGCCCAAGATAGCTTGATGGAAATCGCTACCTATCTACTTTCTAATACAACTGGAAGTTTTGGATTTGGAGTCCATTTGCCCCTTCAAAAATCATTTCTCCCAAAACTGGTTCCTGTGGGTCCAAAAAGTGGCAGAGAGAGCATTTTTTAGGTATTTTTTTCCCTTTAGGTGACCTATATCTCCTCCAAGATTTATGAAACTTTCTGGGTTTAATTATTTTTCCATGAGGAATCCAAAAATGCAAGCCATTTTGCAAAATTCTTAGCCAACTCAATGTGCAGCGTCGATGGCACTGCGCTGAACATTCTTGTGTTTTGCATTTAAAAATTGTGGAATGACAAAATTTTCTCAAAATTGCTTCAAATTTGGCAAGATGCAAGCTTACTAATTGATTTTTTAAGCCAAGGAAGCTTTAGCCAAAACTTTAAGTTTGTCTTGTTCCTTTTTGGCTCTTAATACTCTCTTTAACTCAGTATTTAGGCCATTTATCCTTGTCTTGCAAATTCTATTCCGAGCTAAGTAATGATAAGCCATGTGGCGCAACATTTTCTTATCCTTGTTAGCCTTATCAATCATCTTCTCAAGGTGGATATTCACTCTTTCCAACCATGATTCTTGGTCAGCCTCAATTTCTTGCTCAAGTGATGTCATTTTGATTTTCCTTCTTTTTGTCACTTGCCAGTTTTCTCTAATTGTTTGCAGCTCCATAATTTCTTATTTGTCCTCTAGTTGTTTGTTCTCTTGCTCAAGAAAGTTAATGATCCATTTGGCCCTCTCTAGGTCAAGTCATAAGGCTTTGATTTCAGCCTTCTCTTTGATGATCACATCCTTGAGTCTTGAGCTTTGAGAACCCAAATCAGTGTCATCATCCTCAACCAAAACAAAATCTTTGTCTTGCCCTTCAGTAGGGCCTTCCTCATGCACTTGTTGCTTTCCTTTGTCTTTGTCATGTACCTGTTTAGCTAAAGAAGAAGGAAAAGCCCCTTTCACCCTAGGTGAAGATAGCATTTGCCTATGATCCGATAAACAAAACGAGATCCTTTCCACCCCTGGTGGAGATACTACTCATTTGGCAGCTGCAAAAAGCCTCATGGTGCCTTTCTCATAAGTTACAAACACACGAATATGAGCCTCATCAGTTTTGCTTTCAGGCTCTTTTTGTTGCCTAGAAGATTCACCTTCCTCTTAAGAATTTGCAAAAATTTGAGGCCCCTTGAAGATTTCATGGGCAATGAAAGTTTCCCATGAAACTCCCAATTGAGTGAGCTGATGCAAAACAATAATTTTGATTACAACAAAGTGATAAATACTGTTGAGCTGCTGTGGTTATGGTTTTGTTTTTACAATCACAGTCATCCTCTCTATGTTTTTGCATATGAAATATGGAATACTCATCAATCTGACCCTGGTGAAGTGCATAAGTAATCTAATATGGTAGGCATAAAGTCTAGAGAACCTACCCTCACATGTGAAGTATTTGATGATAAGTTTCATAAGTGGAACATACCGATTCTCCAAGAACATGAAAGGAAACACCATACTCAGTTTACCATGATATCTGGCCTTAATATATGGTTCATAATGCTGCTTGCTGATATTCTGCCTTTTGTTCCACTTTTCCTCTACATCTGGCATTCTAGTGGCTTCTGCAATAATAGCTGGTGAAAGAGTGAAATTGATCCCAGCAAGGTGCACCACATTATTCTCCATGTTTATGACAAATTTCCTTGCCAACTCAAGATGGTATTTAACCCTCTCAACCATCTCACAAAACTCAAAGCAAGGCTGGTATTTGGAACATGTGGTAGCAAGAGGGCAAGCAAGGAGTTCAGTCATGTTAATGGGTTCCTCTCTAATAATTTTTCCACCCTTGTGAGGTCTCCTAGGGTGTACATTTCTTTCCCTTGAGTTGTCACTAAGTGTTTCCTCTTCATAACTTGATTCCCTGCTTCTTGTCATGGTGCTTGTCTTAGGGAAGTAATGTGATGATGATATGGTGGAAAATGATAATGGGGGAGGACAAGAGAGATGAGTATGAAGAGATTTTACCAATGTGAAATGGAGTTGGGGAATGAAGGGAGAGGTTTTGAGAAATTAGGGTTTTGAGGGGAACTTAGGGTTTGATGAAGGGAGTGAGTTTCCTTAGGGGAGTTAATGGATTAATTTAGGGCAATGAAATATAGAAAAGGGGAAAATGATGTGGGTCTTGGTTATGGAGTGAAAGCTTTACAATGAAATGGAAATTGATGAAGACGAGCTAGGGTTTGAGTTTCAAGATGAAAAACTTATGAAGAAAACATGTAGGAGATCAAATTCAGCTCAAGAATAATGATAACTTACTTGTAGGAGAGAAATCCAGCGTTTTTGAGGGTTTTTGGGTGATTTGGAATGTTTTGGCAGTTTCTTGACTGATGCGCAGCGCATTGGGCCCAATGCGTAGCGCCCTTTTAAATTTACACTAGCAGAAACCCACTGATGCGCAGCTCCAGTTTGATGCGCAGCGCACTGCCTCTAATGCCCAGCGCCAGGAAGATTTGCTAGAAAAACAGGGTTTTCACCTTCTTTTGCCCAATTTGCCTCCAAATCACAAATTTAGATCTTCCTGGATGTCTTGCACAATGAAATAGATGACTAGTATGTTTTCACTTTATATATGGATACCTTTTAATTTTTCCTTATTTCAAACCCACTTTTATAATGTCAAAGTCACTTTTGCTCATAAACTCTATTTTTCATTTGAATTGACTTTTCTTGATCACTTGATGAACTAATGCATTGATTCTTTTTCTTCTTGCAATGGCTGAAGTTGGCAAGGTGACCAAGGACAGTAGCTAGAACTTATTACATATAGAAAACACTTTAAATTACATAAAATTTGTACATAGAAATAAAAAAACTCTGTATCCACCTCAAAATAGAGTTTTGAGGTAAAAACCATTTATTGGGTCATATCATCAGTGAATTTATGATCTTATGAACTTATAAAACCTCCTCATGTGCCTGCTGACCTTTTATTGAGTTTTGGATGACCATGGTAGCAAACCCTAGACCTAGTGAGACTAAAACCCTAAAACTGATTTTGGTAAATGAAATGAAACAAAATGACAGTAAATGACCTAAACATGTGAAAACAAGCTAGCAGGTAAATGCCATGAGGGAAATTGACAATGAACCACTACCATCAGTTGATCCATGACCTAATGGAATGTAGCTGATCGGATGGGACACCTAATATGCATGCAAAAAGAGAAATTTGATCACTAATTGAGGGATGAAGATACGGACAGTAACATTGGCTCCAATGGGGATGGTAGCTCTTGGGAGGTGCCAAGAACCATAGATCTCTGGAAAAGCATATAAGTGCCTTCATCCATTGGGCAATATGGAGTCAATAACTTCATAACACTAAAACAAATATCTTGACTCAAAACTAACTCAATACTAAAACACAACTGAAAAACTAGAAAATATGCTCAAAATGGAGCTTATTCAATAAAACCTACTCTAATTGTTCTATTCATCACCTGATCATGTGAAGTGAAACAACCAATGCAACCAAGTAAGCATTCTAGTTGTTGTTTGAATTCTCTGCAAGTGCTTTCTTATGAGCAATAAGAGAGAACTACTGAAAGGCAACTCCCATGAAAATTGGTAAACAGATCCGTTGAATAATATGGATTCTCTATCTTACTCCAAAATACTGCATAAGGATCTTGAAATTCATGTCCACTAGGGCTCAGCTCATCCAATGGATTACTTTGCTTCTCCTCGTACCATGGATGCAAACTTTCATCTGAGATTTGTGATGAGACTCCTGCTAAAAATGACAAAGAAACCGACTACCAGATCAAGTTTGTATCAATACTTGTTTCAATATCACAGTTAGCTAGTGGAGAAGGACTTTAACTGTAGACATCATCCAATACTTCAGCTATTGGATCGTGAAAAACTTGAAAATCCTGCTGCAACCCATTTTCTATTGGTTTTGATGAGATTACATGATTTCCTACAAGCTGCTCATTTGAAGATATACTATGCAATTTTCCCTTCAAAAACTGAAATGATTCAAAACAAAATGGTACAGAATCATCTAGCATCATTTGATCATATGGTCCAACTTCCAAGTCTTCATTTGCAACTTGACAATCAATGGCATTCGGAGGCTACAACTTTGGATATGAAAAGTCTTGAACAAGGTTTTCATTGCTCTCAAGATGGTCTAGATCAAGACTCATCGATAGTTGATTTCTGATTGTATGAAAGTTGTCTCTGATGAACTGAAACGAAGCAAAACAAAAAGGCAAATATCCTTCACTTAATTCAAAGTTTGCTGCACTTTCCTCCTCACTTCCATAGTTGATATGCAATGGCTGATCACTGTACTTGAACTGCTGAAAGTGAACTTCCTCCTTCCACAAACTAGCTACTGGTTTGTTTACAAGATTAGCTTCTGTTTGGAGAACATAATCATCATCATACTTATCAAACTAAGGCAATTCATTAGTAAAAAACACATCATCAAGCATACATGTCATATCAACAGATCTCTCTTCTCCAAAATGATCTATAAAACAATCATTATTGGATCTATGACAACTGGGATAAGAAAGAAAATGTTTTGGATCAGCCACTTTTTCCTCTTCAATCACTGAGCCATGGTCTTGAACATTATACTCATTCCTTGTGGTGATCTTTTGCAGCATCTCTTCCATTTCACTTACCAAAATGTCGAGCTTTACCTTTAAAGATGTCGATTTCTCTAGATCTATGCTCTTCATCTCTTCTTCCTTCAACTTTGCCCTTCTGATCTGAAAATTAGCCTCTACATCTACTGCATTGTTTTGCATCTCCTCAAATGTTGCAAGGTTCCTTTCTCTCAGTTGAAACTCCATTTCTGGATCAAAGGCTTCCGGGTAGTGCAAGAGAGCAGATCCAGGAGGAGGCCTTATATTAACCGACATCGAAAAATAGACTTAGTTAAATCTGGCAGAAAATTGTTAAATGTCTCCTCTTCTAGTCTTTTCAGCTGGTTATACTCTTCTATAATCAAGAAAGGGTTTTGTCTGACCACCCACCTATCGAGGAAAACTTTGATGAACTGTTGGAAATCTGAAATGCTCGCATCAGGCAGGGTTTTTGAACCAACTCTTGACTTTCCCTTGCAAAGAAAGAGCAAAAAGCCTAATACTGGCATCCTCTTAATCAACTTCAAAAAGGTTAAGAAAAGACTCAAAATTTAGTACATGTCTCTCAGCAGTGATGTTGTCACATTCACCATCAAATCTTGGTAGATATAGGTCATGATTTTTAGGGAAAGAATGGGATATAGGAGGTAAAATCAAAGGCTTGTATCTATCTGGAATTTTAGAAGGTATAGGGGTATATACAGAAGGTGTAGAATCAGTCTTAGTCTCTTGAGGCTGATTAGTTTGAAGATTGTCATCACAAAATTCAGAAGAAAGGTTTTGATCAAGATCAAAGGCATGCAAATCTTTGGCATTCACAATCTTCAAAGGGAAGGAATCAAATGCAGACCGAGGATCTTTTCTCAAATACAATATACTTTGCGAAGCCTTCTTGACATTCTCGGGAAAAGAGGAAATAATTTATAACAAAGATCGTGATGTCTTGGATGAAATTCCAACTTGAATACCTGAGCTTTCCATATTGTCCTTTCATGTTTCTGTTGGTCAGGTTCATCCTCTAGTGGAGTCCTTGGATCTGATCTCGAAACTGATTTGGAGTCACCAGGTGAATGATTTCAGCCTTCCTATGTCTGATCGATGTCCACCATCAACAATCAGATCTGAACTTTATTACATTTTGCTGAAGAACACAAAACTACATTCCCTAGTGGAGTCGCCACTATGTTAGTGCCTTGATCTACCTCAGGCTGAAGGAAGGTAGGTCTAGGGTAACATCAAACCATGCTTAACCTGGTAGCTAGGCCTACGAGGTTGGGAGAGGGCTCTCTCCTTGTCAATCTCAAAAAGGATATGGCAAATAAGGCTTGAGATGACTGATATGACTACTAATTTTAGGCTAGGTATGTTTGCTCAAAGGATTTTGTTTCATTTTAATGGTTGGTTGTTGGATCAAATGTGGAAGGCAGCTTTGGGTCCGGGAAATCAACTCAGATTTGGAGAGGTTTCTGTGGGGCAAGATAGGCAAGTGTTTTAGCACTTTGAAATGAATGTGATGGTGAGTCTAAAGACTAGTGAGGATTTGGAGAGGGCATGCAAGTTTCATGAGTCCTCTTCAAACAATAGAAAACATTTAAAACTAAATAAAACCCTAAGGCAGAGCACTGAACATCAATGGTTTCCACCCTTTAATCTTGATTCATTTAGTTATGCAAAAAAAGATAGATGATGGCACATATACAATAAGATAAACTAAATAACAGAGGAGAAAACAATGCTAATTCACATTACCACAAGAATCCCACAAAATGTTGCAAAAACCCTAGTTCATTTCCTTCCCAAACTGCAGAAGTGATTTACAAAGTAGCTCAATGCATCCACAAGAGTCCAACCTTGACAAATGACTAAGAAAGTACAAGATATAGGCATCAACCCACCTATGCTAGCCATCAGGGGTCGAATCCATGAGTCAAGGAGCTGTTTCAACAACATCTAAACTAAGAACTGGAAAATAGGCAATGGAACAGCTTGCCTCTAAAACTATGGAAACTAATTCATTCATCCTCAAACCAACTCTAATTAATGTACCTACCCCCTCAAGTCATTTTTCATCATTTTTACATCATATTACATCATCAATTTACCAAAGAGAGAAGAAAAGGTCAAACTGGCAACAAACTAGGCAAAATCCTGAGCTTTTAGGCAAAATTGGCAAAATTTTCCCTGATGTGCAGTGCCACATCAAGGCTGAGTTTGGAGGCCTTCCACTTCAACAAATCAGGCCTAAGATAGATTTGGAAATATCTGCATGTCTACTTTCTAGGAAAACTGAAATTTTTGGATTTGGAGTCCATTTGCCCCTTCAAAAATCATTTCTCCCAAGACTAGTTCCTGTGGGTCCAAAAAGTGGCAGAGAGGGCATTTTTTAGGTTTTTTTTGCCCTTTAGGTGACCCAGATCTCCTCCAAAACTTATTAAACTTTTTGGGTTTCATTATTTTTCCATGAGGAATCCAAAAATGCAAGCCATTTTGCAAAATTCTTAGCCAACTCAATGTGCATTGCCACCAGCTGAAAATTCTTGTGCTTTGCATTTAAAAATTGTGAAATGACAAAATTTTCTCAAAATTGCTTCAAATTTGGCAAGAGGCAAGCTTACTAAATGCTTTGTTGAGCCAAGGAAGCTTCAGCCAAAATTTTAAGTTTTTCTTGTTCCTTTTTGGCTCTTAAGGCTCTCTTTAACTTAGCTTTTAGGCCATTTATCCTTGTTTTACAAATTCTATTCCGAGCTAAGTAATGATAAGCCATGTGGTGCAACATTTTCTTCTCCTTGTTAGCCTTATCAATCATCTTCTCAAGGTGGATATTCACTCTTTCCAACCACGATTCTCCTTCAGCCTCAATTTCTTGCTCAAGTGATCTCATCTCGATTTTCCTTCTTTTTGCAACTTGCTAGTTTTCTCTAATTGTTTGCAGCTCCATAATTGCTTGTTTGTCCTCTAGTTGCTTGTTCTCTTGCTCAAGAAAGTTAATGATCCATTTGGCCCTCTCTAGGTCAAGTAATAAGGCATGGATTTCAGCCTCCTTCTCTTTTATGATCACATCCTTGAGTCTTGAGCTTTGAGAACCCAAATCAGTGTCATCTTCCTCAACCAAAACAAAATCTTTGTCTTTCCCTTCAGTAGGGCCTTCATCATGCACTTGTTGCTTTCCTTTCTCTTTGTCCTGTACCTGTTCAACTGAAGAACAAGGAAAATCCCCTTTCACCCCAGGTGAAGATAGCATTTTCCTGTGATCTGGTGAAGAAAACGATATCCCTTCCACCCTTGGTGGAGATAGTACTTGTTTGGCAGCTGCAAAAATCCTCCTGGTGCCTTTCTCATAAGTTACAAACACACGAATATGAGCCTCATCAGTTTTGCTTTTAGGCTCTTTTTGTTGCCCGGAAGGTTCACCTTCGTCTTGAGGATTTGCAAAAATCTGAGGCCCCTTGAAGATTTCATGGGCAATGAAAGTTTCCCATGACACTCCCAACTGAGTGAGCTTATGAAAAACAATAATTTTGATGACATCAAAGTGATAAATACTGTTGATATGTTGTGGGTATGGTTTTCTTTTTGCAATCACAGTCATCTTCTCTATGTTTTTTCATATGAAATATGGAATACTCATCATTTTGAACCTGGTGAAGTGATAAGTAATCTGATATGGTAGGCATAGAGTTTGGAGACCCTACCCTCACATGTGAAGTATTTGATGATAAGTTTCATAAGTGGAACATACTGGTCCTCCAAGAATTTGAAAGGAAACACCCTGCTAAGTTTACCATGATATTTGGCCTTAATATATGGTTCATAATGCTGCTTGCTAATATTCTGCCTTTTGTTCCACTTTTCCCCTACATCTGGCATTCTAGTGGCTTCTGCAATAATAGCTGGGAAACTTAGGGTTTTGAGGGGAACTTAGGGTTTGATGAAGGGAGTGAGTTTCCTTAGGGGAGTGGGATATGAAAAATGAAATTAATGGATTAATTTAGGGCAATGAAATATAGAAAAGGGGAAAATGACATGGGTTTTGGTTGAGTGAAAGCTTTATAATGAAATGGAAATTGATGAAGACAAGCTAGGGTTTGAGTTTCAAGATGAAAAACTTATGAAGAAAACATGTAGGAGATCAAATTCAGCTCAAGAATAATGATAACTTACTTGTAGGAGAGAAATGCAGCATTTTTTAGGGTTTTTGGGTGATTTGGAATGTTTTGGCAGCTTCTTGACTGATGTGCAGCGCACTGGGCCCAATGTGCATCGCCCTTGTAAATTTACACTAGCAGAAACCCACTGATGCGCAACACCAGTCTGATGTGCGATGCACTACCTCTGATGCGCAGCGCCAGGAAGATTTGCTAGAAAAACAGGGTTTTCACCTTCTTTTGCCCAATTTTCCTCCAAATCGCGATTTTAACTCTTCATGGATGTCTTGCACAATCAAATATATGACTAGTATGTTTTCACTTTATATATGGATACCTTTTAATTTTTCCTTATTTCAAACCCACTTTTATAATGTCAAAGTCACTTTTCCTCATAAACTTTGTTTTTCATTTGAATTGACTTTTCTTGATCACTTGATGAACTAATACATTGATGCTTTTGTTTCTTGCAGTGGTTGGAGTTGGCAAGGTGACCAAGGGCGGCAACTGGAACTTATTACATATAGAAAACACTTTAAATTACATAAAATTTGTACACAGAAATAAAAAAATTATGTATTCACCTCAAAACAGAGTTTTGAGGTAAAAATCATTTATTGGGTCATATCATCAGTGAATTTATGATCTTATGAACTTATAAAACCTCCTCAAGTGCCTGCAGACCTTTTATTGAGTTTTGGATGACCATGGTGGCAAACCCTAGACCTAGTGAGACTAAAACCCTAAAACTGGTTTTGGTAAATGACCTAAACATGTGAAAACAGTCCAGCTGGTAAATGCCATGAGGGAAATTGACAATGAACCACCACCATCAGTTGATCCATGACCTAATGGGATGCAGTTGATCGAGGGGACACCTAATATGCATGCAAAAAGAGAAATTTGATCACTGATGGAGCGATGAAGATACCGATACTAACAACTTCATCAACTATTGGAGTCTCTCGAATTCAATCTTAAAGGTAAAGTAGATATCTAGTGGGAAGATGTAAAGATCATTAGATATATTTATGAGGAGGAGTTGACTTGGAGTGAATTCAAGAGACTATTTAGGAAGAATTACCTATCAGAGAGGTACTATGACGACAGGGAAAAATAATTATATGAGCTGAAGATGGGATCCATGACTGATGAGGAGACCACTAGCAAGTGCTTGGAGAAACTGAGGTATGTGCCTTACCTCAAAGAGGAGAATGCCAAGATTCAAATATTAATCAGTCAATTGTCAATAGCATTCAAAGACAAGATTGATATTGATGAGCCTAGATTATTGGAGGAGGTCATCCGGAAGCTAAAGCATTGTTATGAGCAATCAAAGCATAGATCTAAGACTAAGCCAGAATGGAAAGGTAATGCAAAGAACAAAGGAAAATGGGATAAGAAGCGAGCAAGAACTGAGGGTAGAGGTAATAAAGAGAATGCATCACCATCTAAGAAGTTCAATGCATCTAACAGAGGACAGGGACTTCGATCTGAGGAACAAAATAAGGGTGAAGGTAGGAAACCTTTGTAGTGTTGGACTTACGGAGGAGAGCATCGTAAGAGATATTTTTCACAACATCATGGTTATAGACCACATATCTATATTGCACAGGAGGTGCAAACTATTGGGGATGTTGGATAGAGCATTCCTCGTATCTATGCAGCATTGGACTACCCCACATGCAGGGGGGTCACATGGGGGCTCGGTAGCGCCCCCTGTACATTGTATCGGGCGCTACCGTAGGGTATGCAGGGGGCCGATAGCCCCCTTGCATGAGGTTTGGGGTAGTGCCCTAGGAATTTTTTTTGGACCCTATATTAGGTGGGCAGACCTACCTATGGTTTTGTGCAAGAATTTCACACATGGTTTTGGGCATGATGGTTTTCATTCCATGATATTTTGTAGATCTGTTCAAGGTAACTACGGTTATGTTCTAATCCATGGTTAATGGATTGAGGTTTATGGATGCTTCAACATGTATATATATGTATTGTAACATTAAAAGGAATATAATGAAAAATCAATCTGATAGTCCCAGTTTTGGGATCTAGGGGAAAATCTCTATGAATATTTGTTTTATGTTTTATGCTCTCGCCATTGTTTATTTTCTATTTTTAGAATTCGTATGTAGGTAATTTATGTATAGGGTTAAAACCTACATTTTGTATCAGAGTTGTTTTGGCTTCAAGGGGACACCTTTGTTGTTGAGGGGTTTTTTTTCTTGGTCCTGTGGTAGACCCTGTTCAATGGGAGATCTACGAGATCGATTCTTATAGTGAAAGAAGATGGCGAGCAGTGGAAAGATAGAGATCAAGAAATTTAATGGTCAGATTTTTGAGTTGTGGAAACTCAATATGGAGGATCTGCTGGTGGACAAAGATCAGTGGATCATGGTAGATCCAGGTACTAAACCAACATCGATGTCAGCTGAAGATTGGGAGAAGTTGGATCAAAAGGCAAGGAGCACAATATGATTGTGTGTCTCAGATTCAGTATTGTTGAATGTATCAGGGGAAGCTTCGGCGAAGGCTTTGTGGGACAAGTTAGGGACTTTGTACCAATCTAAGTCTTTGGTGAATAAATTGTTCTTGCGGAAAAAGTTGTATAACCTAAGGATGAAAGATGGAGACTCGGTGACAGAGAATTTGAATGCATTTAATACTATGGTAAGCCAGTTATTATCTGATGATATTAAAATTTCATATGAAGATAAGTGCATTAGTCTTTTGTTTTCTCTACCATATTCGTGGGATATTCAGGTTGTTGCAATAGGTAGCAATGCAATTGCCTTGTAGTTTGATGAAATAGTCTCATCCTTGTTGTCATAGGAGATGAGACGGAAAAATATGGAGGGCCAAAATGGTGATGCCTTGTTTCTATGAGGACAGTCCCATAACAGAAACAAAAATAATTCCTCGAGTGGGATACCTAAATCTAGAGGGAGATTTAAATCTCTAGGAAAACATGTAAAGGTGTGCTGGAAATACGGAAAGGAAGGGAACTACAAAATGGATTAAAAATCTAAAGCTCTTGAGAAAGGAAAGGGATCTGATGATGCTCCTTCTACAGAGGAAAAAACCACCTCAGATGAAGGTGGGGATGTGTACTTGGCTTCTTCTTCAAGTATACATGTATATCATGAGGAATGGTTGATTGACTTAGGTGCATCTTTTCACTTCACTCCCCATAGAGAGTGGTTCTGCAAGTATGACAAATATGATGGTGGTGATGTATTCTTAGGGGATGACAAGAAGGCTAGAATCGTTGGTCACAGAAAATTCAAGTTGAAGTTACAATATGGAAGGATTAGAACACTTTCGGGTGCTCTACATATTCCTACATCGGCCAGAAATCTGATTTTTGTAAGCAAGTTGGATGATGCGGTGTAAAAACAGTGTTCGAGAAAGATACCTACAAGATGGTTTAGGGAGCACTGGTATTGATGTGGGGAGTTTGTATTGGAACTTTGTACAAGATTCAAGGTAGCATTGTTATTGATGGGTTAAACAGTTATTTGGTTCTTGAAAGTGGAGCAGAAAATATAGTGGTCTTTGGAGAAAAGACCATGCTATGGCATCAAAGGCTTGGACATAGGAGAGAAGGGTCGTCGAATACTTCATCGTAATTGTATGGTAGAAGGTATGTCTTTTCTCTCTGGATTTTGATTTCTGTGAAAATTGTGTATATGGGAAGCAGAATCAGGTGAGTTTCCCCTATGGTGGTAAGAGGGCGAAACAGATATTAGAGCTTGTGCACAGTGATGTGTTTGGACCTGTGTTGATTCCATCACTAGGAAAGTATGATACTATGTATCATTTATAGATGAATTCTGAAGGAATACATGGATATATTTCCTTAGGAAGGAATCTGAAGTCTTTGATTGGTTTAAAGAATTTAAGGATCTGGTGGAAAACTAGACAGAGAAGAAGATAAAGGTGTTGAGGATAGATAACAATGGAGAGTTTTGCAAGAAGGAATTTGAAGAGTTCTGTAAGAAGTGTGGTATAGCACGGCAGAAAACTACTCCATACACACCTGAGAAAAATGGAGTTGTAGAAAGAATGAGCAAGATGTTGATGAAAAGGGCAAAAAGCATGCTCAGTGGTGTCGGGTTAGGACAAGAATTTTGGGTAGAGGAAGTGGAGACTGCATGTTACCTGGTCAATAGATCACCTTCATCAGTGTTGGAGGATAAGACTCCACAATAGGTATGGACTGGTAAGAAACCTTCTCTTTCACATCTGAGGGTATTTGGATGTGATTCATATGTACATGTTCCAAAGGAGAAAAGAACAAAGTTGGATAGTAAATCTAAAAAGTGCATATTTATTGGGTATAAGGATGGTTTAAAAGGTTCTGAGCTTTGGAACCCATAAACAAGGAAGGTTGAGTACAGTCGAGATGTGGTGTTTAGAGAGGTGAAAGATGTTATTAAACATGAAGTCCTACCAAAGGAACCTAAGAATCTAAAGCAAGAAGAATCAAACTCTACAGCAGAAGAGAAATCAAAAGATGAATAGCCACAAACTTCGGTCATGAGAAGATCAGTTCGAGAAAGAAGGTAGTCATAAAGGTATAGTCAATCTGCTTTCTGTTCAAATTTTTCTTTATCTATTATTGATGATGATCCTAGAACTGTGAGGGAAGCAGTAGATTCAGAGGATGGAAAACTCTAGAAAGAGGCCATTGTTTATGAAATGGCATCTTTGCAAAAAAATGAGGCTTAGGATCTGGTGGAGTTTCCAGCTAGAAGGAAACCCATTGGTAACCAATGGGTGTTTAAGAACAAGATGAATGCAGAAGGAAAGGTGGAGAAATAGAAAGCTCGTTTGGTAGCAAAAGGTTATTCCCAGGTGTTCGGAATTGCTTTTGGTGATATTTTTTCTCCTATTTCCAAGATAGCTTCTATTAGATTACTTTTATCTTTTGCTTCTGCTTTTGATTTTGAAGTAGAACAGATGGATGTGAAGACAAAATTTCTTCACAGGGATTTGGAAGAAGAGATCTACATGAAGCAACCTAAATGATTTGCAGTGAAGGGTAAGAAACGGTTGGTATGCAAGTTAAAAAAAGTCTCTCTATGGGTTAAAACAATCACCAAGGATGTGGTATCAGAAATTTGATACATTTATACGGGGACTTGGCTTCACCAGAAGCAAAGAAAATCACTGTGTGTATTTTAAATTAATTGGTGACCGTGTTATTTATCGGTCCTTTTATGTGGATGATATGTTGTTGGTTGGAAATGACAAAGAAATTATCCAGGATTTGAAGACCCAATTTCCCTCCAAATTCGACATAAAAGATCTTGGTGCTGCAAACTTATATTTTGGGAATGGAAATTAAAATGAGATCAAGAAAAGAGGAAGCTCTGGTTAAAAACAGAAGGAAGTATGTCGAGACAATACCGTAGAGGTTTAATACAGGATAATAAACTGGAGAAAGATTCCATTCATTAGGTGTAAGTTATCTGCTAAGTGTCCCAAGCACAAGAAACAAGAGGATATGGCCCCAGTTCCATATGCAAGTGCAGTCAGTAGCCTAATGTATGCATGGTCTGTACTAGACCAGACATTGACATACAGTGGGAGTATTGAGCAGGTTTATGTCAAACCAGGAACGGAGCATTGATAGTAGTAAAGCGGTTTAGGTATTGTGTGGCACTATGATTAGGGTTCTGCTACAAAGGAAGACCAGATTGGATAGAGTTTTGGAAATTCGTGGCTTGGTTGATGCAGACTGGGCTAGAGATCTATATCAGAGAAGATCTACAAGTGGGTATGTGTTTAACCTATTTGGAGGTGCAGTCAGTTGGATGAGTAAGAAACAGTCTGTAGTAGCACTTTCAACTACAGAGGCAGAATACATGGCAGCCACTCATACAAGCAAATAAGAAGTTTGGTTGCAGAGATTGTGTTCAAGTATGGGGTTAGTACACCGATCTATAAGGATAGACTGTGACACCCAAAGTGCAATTTTCTTGGCAAAGAACCCTGCTTATCATTCAAAGACAAAGCACATTGATGTTCAGGATCACTTTGTGAGGGATATGGTTGAGGACAAAAAGGTGTTGTTGGTAAAGGTGGACACTTCGAAAAATACTGTAGATGCATTGAAAAATTTTGTGAGCACTGAGAAGTTCTCTTGGTGTAGAGAAACAATGGGCATTGTAGGGCTAGATCAATGGCTAAGCTCTCCTGTGGAAAGAAAACAACAACAGGGAGAATTTTTGGTTGTGTTATATTCTTTCCATGACTACCCCAGGCGCGATATGTTGTCGAGGAGGGGTGACTGCTACCCCCTTATTGAGGGGTATGCATGGGGCCGGTAGCCCCCTTGCATGAGGTTTGGGGTAGTGCCCTAGGAATTTTTTTTGGACCCTATATTAGGTGGGCAGACCTACCTATGGTTTTGCGCAAGGTTTTCACACATGGTTTTTGGCATTATGGTTTTCAGTCAATGGTATTTTGTAGATCTGGTCAAGGGAACTACATTTATGTTATAATCCAGGGTTAATGGTTTGGGGTTTATGGATGCTTTGGCACGTATATATATGTACTGTAACATTGAAATAAATATAATGAAAAATCAATCTGGTAGTCCCAGTTTTGGGATCTAGGGGAAAATCTCTATGTATATCTGTTTTATGTTTTATGCTCTCGCCATTGTTTATTTTCTGCTTTTAGAATTCGAATGCAGGTAAATTATGTACAGGATTAAAACCTACAAGAGTGCGATTAACTGGAGATGGATTCAGATATATCACTTCGTCACCTAGTGGAGTCTCTCGAATTCAGGCTTAAAGGTAAAGTAGATATCTGGTGGGAAGATGTTGTTAGTGTCAGTCTTTGAAACCTTCCACCAATGATCAAATATGCTCTTACAAAGTGGTTTTAGGATGTTAAAGTCAAATTTTGTCATTTCAGTGAATCTTCAAGTAAAATGTGGTCACTAGGTATTAGATCTAGGGTTTGTTTTCACTCCTTTCAAAGTTGTCCAAATGTCGGTCCATGTCACCATTCAACTGAGTGTACCATCATTCAGAGGGTTGTCATCATCATGTCAGGTACCAATGGATCATTTTACACCTTGTTCATGCTTCAATGTGCCTAGGTAAGGTTCATTTCCCTCTCCTAGGGTTTTGAAGGTAATTTCTCTTGGATGGTCAAATCATCAACAAAACTTGTATCCT
>APFE031362972.1:0-20466 GCA_000404065.3 Pinus taeda
TAAATAAATAGTTCAATTAGACTTTAGATAATCTTAATCAAGAGCAGGATATGTTACTATTTACAAATTTTTCAATTTATGGATATTTCAATCAAATGTCTTCTAAAAAAGTAATAGTGAACCTATCTTTTACTATTTGTAAGAAGGAACTGAAAGCATATTTGTTTTTGTGAGTTTGTATATTGAAAATTTATTATATATGGGTTGTTGCTCTAAGGTGAATAATTGATTCTAAATTGACATGATTAATTAATTTGAAATGAATGATTTACATCTAATGTAAAGAAGGTTTGTTATAATGAGGATGAAATTTTCAGTTAGCAAACAAGTCATGCAAAATATATGTTGAAGAAGTTTGATATGGATGATTGTAAATCAATCACTAGCATAATTTCTCATGGGGTGTGTTGTGTGGAGAGGATGGTGCTATATATTGTTGGAAATTTGGTATTTCTAAATCACACAAGAACTAATATCCTTTATTTAGTGTCTCTAGTCTGAATGTATATGAAAGTCTATTTAAAATTTATCTGAAGGGATTTTTTATTTTTATTTTGTAAGTTGACAATGTGCTATATATAGCTAGAAGTTCTAAGGTGAATGGCAAATTCCAAATTGCTATGATATATTAATTTGAAATGAGTGATTGAGGTCTAATGCAATATTTTCCATCAACGAAAGTTTGTTGTAGTGAGGATGAAATTTTCATTTATCAAACAAGTCATGCACAATATATGAAGTTTGATATAGATGATTGTAAATCAATCACTAACACAATTTCTCATGATATTATGTTCTGTGGAGAGGATAGTGCTATGTATTGTTCAAAAATTTGATATTTCTAACTTACACAAGAAATAATATTCTTTATTTAGTTTCTCTTGTCTGAATGTATATGAAATTCCATTTAAAATTCATAGCACTCCATCTAAGATACTATATATTACTGCACTTCTAATGTGTTTGAACTCATTGGCTTTAGTGATTCTAATTGGGGAGGTAATTTGGATTATAAAGTGCACATTTGATGATTGTTTTTCCTAGTTATGTTAGATGTAACTTAAAGGAGAAACATATACCTTCTATTTCTTCCATATTCTCTTTCATCCATAGCAGCAAAGTGTATTACAATTTGTAGAAGAAAAAAAAATAAAAATTCAACAAATAGTTATTTTCTTTTAAACATGAATGCAATCAAATTTTCTATTTTAATTTGAAACATCACTTCAATAGAAGTTTGGTTTACAAGAAATATGTTAAATTAATCAAAACTTGTTCTTGGTAGTATACATATGGGAAGGGCAACATTTTTTACATTGTGATTAGAGGAATGGTAATTTGTAAGTGGGTAGGTTTAATAATCACATGACATGTGGTTAATTTAGATAGTTACTATTATATATTTTAGCGTTTATAGTATGCTTTTTAGGTAAATATAGTTAGTTTCGGGGATTTGAAATCTAAAATATTTTGGTATATAGTATCATTAATTATAATAATTAATAATTAAGTGCTTTAAAAACAACAAGGCTGCCCTAATTAAATAAAGTTGCCTATTTATACGGTAATTTTTTTTTATAAAATTGTATTTATATTTAAAGAAATTAATTGCATAGTAAAAGCACATAGATGTTTCTTTGTGTCGTGTTCCAATTTCGTTATGTATATATGTTAGAAGTGTAATGTTTATATTAAAAAAATAGGTAAAAATGTAAATATTTTAACTATAGATATCTTATTATCGGAATCTCATTTGTTTTGTTTATTATTTATATGAATTTAATCGGTATAGTTTTGGATAATTCTTAAGTGGATATATGCATGTTTTTTTAGCGATGGGTGTACTTTTCCTTGTTGTTTCATGTATCTTAATTGAAAATTGACACAGAGATCATGGAAACATTTGAGTCTCTAATTTATAGTGTTCTAGACTTTCTCATGTGGTATATGGAATAATTTCTACCAAACTCATTTCTTAAAGAGTTGTGAGAGGCCATAGCAATGTTCCTTTATTTAACATAGTTATCTTAAACCATGGGGAATCAAGGCTTCTTTATAGATGATTAGCCTATTCACATTTTATAGATAATTTTTTTCTTTGGTTAAAGATTTCTTTGTGGAAAATAAGCTTCGTAACATCTGAAAAGCTGCCTTGAGCTAATTTTTTCTATTTTACATGAAATAGTTTTTAATCTAGTATGTTTCCAACTCATATTTATTCCATATTAAGTGTTTGACAAATTTTCATGTCCAGCCTATGAGATAAGTAAAAATGGCAGAAAACAATTTCAAGATAATATAGTAAGTTATGTTGTGTATACTTGCAAGTGATCTAATAAATAGTACCTTAAATATTGTTAGGTACCAATGACTACAATAGGTGTATTACTATTGGAAAAATTAGGAAGATGACCACTTTTGACTGTATGCATTGATATTGAAACTAAAACCAAATTGCTAAAGACTGAAATATGAAGATATATTTTCGTTCTAACACTAAGTTGAAAATTATGTGCTTTGAGGTCTATGTCGAAGGGATGAGCATAGGTTGCTTCCTGGTAAGATAATAATGTGCTTTGAGGTCTATGTCACAGGGATGAACATCTATTGCTTCCTAGTAAGATTGAGATTGTTATTTTACATATAGATGTGTCTCAAAGTTTCCATCCTTTTTTTACAAGCACACAAATTTAGCTAATTCTTTTTTCAATGCATATCTCTCATAAACTTCGAATATTCATGCTTTGTCTAATATTAATAATTAGAAAAGTGACAATATATCCTTATTTAACACTAGCTTCTTAATAATTAAAATAAACACATATCATGTATGCCCTAGAATAATTATCCTAATATAAACAAGAAGCAAAATGGGACTAGTATCAGAGGAAGCTAAACTGTGCTTTCAAATGGCTTGAGACTTGCTTTCATGTCGAGAATAATCTGAGACATTCTACGTGCTATTACTTAAGCATCATTTATTTTTCTATCTAACACATATCTTTCTGATACAAGGCTCCATAATGTAATTTCCACAAAATAAAATATATGTCAATTGAATGTCTTAGATGATATAAAACATCCTTGTAACTGAGTCATTTATTTGAGTTAAAACAGATCTATATCATTGATATGAAATATTTGGCCTTCCATTCTATATGTAAAAGAGTCATGGAACAAATACACATCTCGCCAACATTGTGAGCACATCATCCCTAGATGGGCTCTTGGTGATTTCATGTTTAGGCCATGTATATTTGATTTTTTTTAATATTATTTATCTTGCTAACATAACAATGTGTAGGTCTTTATTCTATTGATGTATTGTTTTGTATCCTTTGAACATTGTTATATTGCAACATTTTCTTTGGGTATGTGTGGATTTCGATGGATCATAATGTTTGAGGTGATCACTAAAAAGGAAAAATATGACAAGGATAAACAAAAACAAAAAATATGAAATGTTTTTTTTTCTAATATTTTATTTACTAAGTACATCTTTTTCTATTTGTATGAAATTCGTCATGTAAAAATAGGTAATATAATTTTTTCACTAATATGACGATATATTTTTGCTCGTTTATTTTTATCTTTTCTTATCGAGATAACACATTTCTTTAAAAAGTTCCAGCTCAATGGAAGAGCCCCTGTCTTGCATGTAGGAGGCTTGTGGTTCGATTCCTTATGCTTTAACCTGAATTAATCATTGAACGGAAAAAAATATTCATGTTTATGTATTTCGTTTCTAAAGATTTTATTTGTTATTTCTAGAGACACAATAACTAGCATTAAAGACATATTCTCACTATAAAGAACATGTTTTTAACCATAGTTAGACACAAAAACAAATTATCTCTTGAGAGACAATAATATTTGTGCTATGTGTTGTCTTTATAAAAACAATTTTTTGAGATAAGTTAAAACACTTTCGTAAAACCAATATTTCAAACAATTTACAATTTTTTTTCAATTTAATAGGATTCACTCAAAAAAAATAAAAAATATTGTATTTAAACAACGTTTATTTAGCAGTCAAAAATTCATGCTAAAACTGACATAGAGAACATGCAAATGATTTCCTTACATCTTGGAGAGAATGAACGCATGTAAAAGATAAAGCTTCTTGTCATTAATATATAGGTGTGTTTCATCTACTTACTAGGTGATGATATACTAGAAAATAGGATTACCGTAAATCACATACTAAAAATTGTTGTATAGACTTCCTAATATAGACATTGAATTATAGACTCCATGGAATCTCTGGTTCCTCTTTTAGTTCGATATTAAGTTAGGCCTCATATTTTTTGATTTGGTGGAAGGAAACCTAGAATGAATGGTATAATTTACCTCAAAGTGCATGACACTTTTTATGACATCCCAACTTTTGTGCAACATTAGCTGTCAATTGTGGAGAATCTAACACTTGAAACAGAGATGTAAACGACGATATTTTCACTCATACTTATCGAACAATATTTTTTTTGTTTATATATATATGCATGCTTTAATGGTAGGCTACAAGATAATACTGAGAAATTCTAGGAAAGTCTTTCACTCGGGGGAGACTCGACTGAAGTTAGAAAATTAATTAAGAGGTAAGTGATAAATAAGTGTTAACATAATTAAAATTTATTATACAAAAATTGAGTAGTTGGCTAACCAATTGTAAAAAAAAGAATAGTAGGGGAAGAAGGAAAGTATAGTAGAATCATAACATAAATTACATAGGAGGATCAAAATTTTTCATGACAACTTGAATGTAATTTTGTTCTCTCAAGTAGTGCCTCTTCCTAAGGGAAGGATGTTGATATGTTCTTAAAACCATTTCATTCATTGGTCCAAGTCTTTTATGTGATCATTCAGATGCTGAACATAATGGAGGATATCAGCCAGATGCTCATGTTTCTCTAATAAGGTTCTGCCCAAGAAAAAATTCTTGTGCGAATAAGGTTTCGCCCAACATTTTTAACAAAATAAAGTAAGCACATTTATAAGAATGTAGTTGTGATAATAAAAAAAGTGGTGGTACGAAATTCAACATGGAGCGCAAGGCACAAAATGCTCAAACACAGCGAATGAAATTCAATCGGGACTACAGAGCAGTAAAGGTTCAAATTGTGTTTTTCAAACAATTTAAAAGTCCTTGCTTTTCGTCGACATGGGTAAGTTCGAGCTTTTGATCTAAAGTTTTTGTTAAATACACATGGGCATCAACATAATCTGGAAGATAAAACATGAGAATATATTTTTATTAACAAGTGATATACATTTATATTACATGGTTTGACCATTGGGTTCCACATCCCAATGTCTCTTGGACTCCTTTTGTCTATTTGGCTTCCACACTAACCCATTGAGGATTAGGTGTCCAACCTTCCCCCCCTTAATCCGAAGGGTTTTGTATGAGTCCAAGAAGAGGGATGTAATACAAAATGTGCAAAAATGCATGGCAGAACTAGGTTGAATGTGCTCTCTAAAATGTTGGTATAAAGCGTGGTGGTTTAAGGATGACCACCAACATTGGAACGCTTAGTGCAATTCCCGAAACTCTTCCAAAACTGGCAAGAAGCTGAAGTCTTCTACTAGAGGAAGTGCTCCTATTGTTTTGAAGAGGAAAACTTTCAACCGTAAAAGGGAGGTCTCACCCTGCATAAAAAGGATAACTTCAACATGAAAAGGGAAGTCTCAACCTGTGATGGTTTAAGGATGACCACCAACTCTAGAATGTTTAATGCAATTCCTAGAACTCTTCCAAATCTGGCAAGAAGATGAAGTCTTCTCCTAGAGGAAGTGTTCTCAATTTCGTTCCTGGAATACTTATGAAACTGACAAGAAGCTTAAGTCTTCTGCAAGAGGAAGTGTCCTAGATTACCAACTGAAGGCATGCTCAGGGGCATCTTTGTCTCTAGCTACAACTTTGAAACTGGTGTGGCAGGTTGTGGCTCAGGCTCGCTTGATGTGTCTTTGAAGCTTCTAGATGACCATGATTTCCCCCCTGTAAGATACAATGTGAGATGATGGAGAAAACTCAACTACAAGATTGTTCAATACTCTGGAACAAGTTCTGACATGTGATTGGAATATCTTCTTAGTTCTTGATGCCCATTGCCAAGAAGCGATCCATCTAGGATGAATTTTTGTTCTTGTAGGACATTTTTCTCTGAAGCATCTCTGTGAAGAATGACTAGTTTTATGACATTTCTTACATGGATGAAGATCAAAATAGTGATCTTTCAGATGGCCAACTCAGTCACAGTGTTGGAATTTGATAACCTATTGGTGTTGTTGTGGAAGAGGAGCAGAATCTGGAATAGCTAGAGGCGAACTATCATGAATGAATCCAACACTTTGAAACTGAATGGGCTTGGAATATTCTGGAATATGAAAGGACATGTCCTTTTCATATCCAAGCCTAGTTATGTGCTTGTTGTGGACAAGCTATTCCCAAAGTCTGATGATGGGCATGGAAAGTGAAGACTAAGTTTTTGCATCTGCATGTACAAATACTGCTTTATTGGGTACTAAATTTGAACCAACTGTAACATTATTCACTTGCTTCTAATGGGTTGCAGTCTTAATTTTCTGAACATAAACATGTTCAGAATGACTCTTCTATTTTAATTCTTCTTGTTGTAGCTAAGATTCGAGTTGCAAAACAAAAAATTTCTCTTGTGCATTTTGTAGACAGACCTGAATGTCTGTGAGAGAAACTTTGCTGATTTTTAATGTATCATGAGTGGTAGACAATATGAGAATTTTGAGGAACTCTAATACTTCATTGATTCTGGGCATTTTTTCTTCAATGTCAGATTTACACCTTAAAAACTGATCACAACTACTACTCAATGCAGAAAAGTAATACCCACTCACAGTACACAAAAATATCCTTTATAAATGTGCAACAAATGATCAATGTGAAACCAGCAAGCACCAATTACAATCCATATAAAATAAGAGTTTACTCATGACCAACACTATGTTCTAACAATACAACCGACTAAAATTTTATCCACAAAACAATCATTGTCTTTATACAACCCACCAATCTCTTACGCAACATTCAAATCAAGGAATCAATGCATATATATGTAGACAAAGACTATAATGAGTTTTTAAATACAATGCCACACTGGGGAAGCAACAACTGCAAATTTTCTTGGATCCTTCAAATACTAGAAAGAGATGTCACAATAGAAATACCAGCAGTAAATTTCTCTATTAGATCATCCTCTTTGAGATCAACAACTTCAGGATCAAATACTAATCCATTGTTGTATACAGACTGCATAATCAATCCATAGGAAAATGATCAAATGCCAAACACACAATTGATGTGGTTTAATTACTGGAAGTTCAAGAGATTGAGCATATCACAACTTCACATTCAATGTTGGAGGCTTCCTTTGAATAATTCGACGATAATGATGGATAGACAATGGGAGAGAGATTACGTCTTCAATTCAATGTTGCATACATAGTCAACGCTAAACACAGAGAGGGTACATTGCAGGCTATTGTTTCAATGCTTCAAGTAGTGAGAATATTTATAATTTCATTGCTGGATGTAGATGGAGGTGGACAACTTCACCATTAATGCTTGATGTTGAAGGATTGGAATCTTCTGCTGCTATAGCTAGGGAACACACGAAAATGCCAGAACATCCTAACTCTCTTCATCAAAATATTCAAGCTAAAAGAGTACCATTGTTGGGATCAATATCTATAACATCTACACAATCTCTAGTTCATGAGGTTGAACAAATAGTGCCACCGAGATTAGTTAGTTCTCTAATAAGGGAACAAGACGAATTTTCAAGATCTTTGCTATAGGTTGTCAATATCAGAGCTGCCATGTCTCTACCAGTAGCACCAAGAACTAATAGAACATCTTCACATCTTCCAACGACCAATCCAAATTGCTCAGAGTTTCTTTGGATTTTGTGGTTATCAATCATTACACAACACGATATGCCTGAAATGACAGACTTCAAATTTGCAAGAGACTGCTGAACGATGCATACACAGACTCTGCCATCATCACAACCCATAACTTTCCATAAATGAGTTATGATCAAAGAACGGGGTGCCTCACGTTGGCTCTATGTGGTTCCATGGGGAATCCATAGTTTGATGATATACATAAAACAAAGATATGACAACCCACCAATTATTATCACAGAGAATTGCATGGATGACCTGAATAGTGCTTTAATATCCTTGGACAAAGCACTGTAGGACACCAAGGGAATAGATTACCATAGGGACTACCTTTTAAATCTCTAAGTTGCCATCAAGAATGATGAATGAGACGTTGCTTATAGATCAGTCATTCTAGCGAAAGCAAATAGAAGTGCTATAAGAGTAAATATTTCTGAGCTGGAGGACTGTGATATGCTAGATTATACCACATCAATAACATTGAAAAATCCTCAACAATAACATTCAAGGGAGAGTACACATTGTAATAAAAAATGGGAAGCAGAAGTGTGTTAAAAAATGGAAAGCGAAGGTGTGCATATAATGCAACATTACAATGACATCAAGTGATATAGGTGGTATGTATGACAAAACATGCAACTGAAGTACCAAACACCCATTTCAATCACTAATCAAACATGCAATGGATCTGAGCAGAGGGATCGAAACCTTAAGTCTGTGCAAACAGTCAATTCATAAGGAAATATCTCAACTTTGAGGGACAAGCCAGATAAATTCGAAATTCCATGCTTGGAATGGATGAATACAAATATTGATTTTGTCCAGATAATCAATGTCGATATTGAAGGCCCAGCCCAGATTCGATTTGTCGACTTTCGCATTCCACCCAGTTAGGATTGAGCCAACAATCGATTTTCATCTTGGCATTGAGGCCAGCAATGATACATACCTTAGGACTGT
Organism: Pinus taeda; assembly: GCA_000404065.3. Classification (NCBI taxonomy): domain Eukaryota; kingdom Viridiplantae; phylum Streptophyta; class Pinopsida; order Pinales; family Pinaceae; genus Pinus; species Pinus taeda. Next base: position 8,902 of record APFE031362972.1, read on the forward strand.
GTGTGTTTTCTGCAGCATCAAGAATATGAAGCTAGTGATCTCCACCATTCAATTGTGGGCTCACCCTCTTCTTCTCTATTGGCTTGCTATCAATGTCCAGCCTATGAAAGGCAATCGAGCTTTTGATAGTGTACATGCATGGAATATACAACGTAGCAGTGGAGTAGAGGAGTAGCACTCTCATTTATGCAGGTGATTATGAGTGGAAACTGTTAGAGAAGAGTACAGGAGCAGCGTTCTGATTTATGCGGGTGATTATGAGTAAAAATGGCCAGAGAAGAGTAGAGGATCAGTGCTTTGATTATATGTGAGTGATTATGAATAAGGGAATCTCTAGTTTGTATGCGGCAAGTCAGAATGTATGAAATATGGAAAACAATGGTTATGCAGAGAGCCTAGAGAGCGCAGAAAGGAAAATTATGCACAACCCAGGGAGAGCAGAGGGCACAGAGAGCAAATATGGAGGAAAGACTGATACAAGGAGTTACAAAGGCAGGAATAGTAAAAATAGGACATGTTCATAAAGACCCTTAAACAAATGGCTAAAAGAAATTATGTAGGACATGAATACACATGCTCTGATACAATGTTAAACACACATTGGCAGCAACATAATCTGGAAGATAAAACATGAGAATATATTTTTATTAACAAGTGATGTACATTTATTAACAAGTGATGTACATTTATAGTACATGATTTGACCATTGGGTTCCACATCCAAAGGTCTCTTGGACTCCTTTTGTCTATTTGGCTTCCACACTAACCCATTGAGGATTAGGTGTCCAACAATTTTTAAAAGGGAAAGCTTTTCTTTGAAGTTTTATTTAAATCTTTTAAAAGGTCTTGTACAATTTAACAACAGTGCTTCATCGATTTCTTTTTCAAAGGACAATGGTTACTTGCTTTATTTTGAAAATTAGTTCTTTTGAAAATATTTCAAATCAAAAAGGGGATTTTAAGGATTTGAAAAAAAAGTGATTTCTAATTTATTAAAAAAAAGAGTTGTGTTATTGAAAAATACAATAAAAGGAGCTTATGTGAGTTTTCAAAGTGGTTTGTTTGATTTTTGAAAAAGTTTTATTTAAGAAAAAATCATGGCTTATATTTGAATGTTTAAAAAAAAACTATGATATTTTTAAAAGAGGACATTGTTTAAATTGGTTTGGGATATTTTAATTTAAAAAAACATTTGTGATAGTTTTTATAAAAAAAGGTGTTTCTTGTAGAAAATTTGTAGACTCATCTATTAGTATAAGCTTAGCATCGAAGAATCTATCACGAAAGAGTTTTTATTGTAGGAAGTCACTAAGTCTATAAGTCGGTTTGCTTGTTAAGTCACATTCGCTCAACATATTGGAAAAACCCAGAGGCTAAGGAGGTCAAAGAGACAAGAGGAAATGTTCGAGATCTTTTTAAAAGATTTAGAAACCAAAAAGAACGCTTTCACATTGAAAGGTATAAAATAATCTGTAGATGACACCATTTTACCCCTCATTGCAGATGCAAAGTCAAGTTAGGCAAGGAAGCTTGAGACACCCTTTAGAGGAATTTTAGTGAAAGGGGGAGTAATCCGGTTGAAAATCAAGAGTTTGGTGAATCCCAATGTGCTAAGGCACAAGTGAATCATGATTTTGAAGAATTTGCAAAAGCAACAGAAAATGAGCATGTAGATGCTCATGAACCCCACTATACACAATCACAAGTAGACTAAGATTTGGTGAATCTAGTAACAGAACTTGTTGATGACAATGTAGTTGAATTTGATGATGCTAAGTTTGATGAAACTTGTTTCCTAATGATGAATGGTTGTAAATTTATCCAACAAAAACATGATATTGACATGATGCTATTTTGTGAGAGAATCCCACTTGAATATGAAAACCAAGTAGAAAAAACCCTCTTTAAGTCATCTTTATGAAACATAAGTAGTTGACTTTCAATTCAGTGATTTAATTTTGATGTCTCCTATGTACTATATTTATTGATTTGAAATATTCAGAAGAGCATCTGACAAAGAATAAAGAGGTTAGAAAAGAGAAGTAGGCTGAGAAGTAGAAGGGAAAGTATGTGCTAAGGCTAAGGTAGAAGCAATGTCACAGAAGCATGGTAAAAGGGAAAATGTGGAAGGAACCACAACCAATGGATGCAGCAAAGAGAATCCATGAGAAGTGGGGGGACGGAAGATGACAAGTGACCAATAAATCATGCTATATATTAGTATATATATATATATATATATTATATATATATATATATATAATATATATATATAAACTCTCCAAATACATAGACCAATAACAAGCCCCAAGGTAAAGAATTAGATAAGGGAGCAAGAAGAGCATGAAGTCAAGTTGAGGAATACAAAGGGAGAAGCACAAGGGAGGCAATATGAGGCCGGAGGGCTAAAGAAAGAGAGTAGTTGCAGAAAATGATATTATTCTAAGAGTGGAACAACAATGTTGTGCCCAAAGCCTGCCACTAGGAACAAAGAAACAAACTATGGAAGCGAAAAGGCCTAAGCGCAAGGGCTTCTAGGAGTCTTCTTGACCTACGGGACATATTTAAGAGAAAAATAAATTGAAAACTATACAAAATATGAAAGTTATGATCTGTGTTCCAGTGCCATGGAGCAAGAGAAGGAATGAGCATAGAGAAACAATTTTGGGCAAAGCAACAAGTGAAACTACCGCATACCTCTGCTAGCAAGACTCTTGGGTTGGACTGATCAACATCTACTATGGAAATAGGCTTAGTAAGAACAAAAATGCTTATAGTCGTAGCTAAAACAACCCACTTCACATGAGTGAAATCCCAACTAACACACTAGACCATGAGCATGAGATACGACTAGGAGTTAAGCCCAATTAGAAAGACGACAACCTGCCCCTGTGTTGTCTATTTAAGCACCCCATATGGGGTCGACCAGATTTTTTTCTTTAGGTTACAGAGCAGATATGTACATGAAGATATTCTCACTAAGATACTTATGGGTGAAGACTTATAATTAACTTACTAGTGTAATGTTAAACAAGTTAAAATAATAATTTTTCATGTAAATGACATAGTTATATCAACAATATAAATTTGATGTGCATCTGACTTGTCAATACTCATTTAAATCCTTTTATGGTAGTTTCTTTTTGGTCATGAAATGAATAAAAAATAATTAACATCGTTAAATTTTATGAAAATATATAATATTTTAAAATGGAGGTAACCACTTTTATTATACAATAAAAATTTAAATTAGATGTTACTTGAAATAATCCATTAAAAGAAATCAAGGACTAATCTTACGATTTTGTAAATAAATCCACGTAAATCTTTGAAAATAAAAGAAGATACAAATTGGGTGAACATAGTTTCCTAGTAAACACATTTTAAAACATAAAATTAAATCTGACTTCGCTAACGGTCTCGCAAGGATTCAGAATTTACATCATTTGATTTCATATAATGTTGGCATTTAGATGGTAATAACAGATTTTAAAACTGCCAATATTTATCAATGAAATGTGGAAATAGCAGGTAAGATTTAACCGTTGTAAATTGCGTACGTGGCACTGACAGTTAGTCCTCCATAGGAACAGCATTAACTTTGGGACTAGCCAGAAAAAATAAATCTAACTTAGACCAGATATTTTTTATAACGATTGAAATACAAAAACATTTCCACATGTAACTTTCGGTGTCAATCTCATTAGCATACAAATATCAGACTGAAAAAAGTTGACTTTTCTGCATGTAACTTTCTATATCACCACAGTAGCATATAAGTTTCATAATCTGAAAATTCACTAGCCTAGCTAACATTGGAAGATGACTGATTTAAAACTAACTTCAAGTTGACTTTTCTGCATGTAACTTTCTATATCGCCACAGTAGCATATAAGTTTCATATTCTGAAAATTCACTAGCCTAGCTAACATTGGAAGGTGACTGATTTAAAACTAACTTCAAGATTAGTGACAAACCCTCCGTTACATCAATTATATTTTTAAATTACAATTGATACAATTTATTTGAGAAAAGCTTCCATTTACAATCAATTAAAATTGAATATAAAAGAGAAAATAATTAAAATTGAATATAAAAGAGAAAATAAGATCTCCGTTACATAAACCATATTTTTTAAATTATAATCAATACAATTTATTTGAGAAAAGCCTCTATTTACAATCAATTAAAATTAAATACAAAAGAGAAAATAAAAATTATACATTTATAGCGGTTAGAAACTTCCATCATGCCATTTCAATATTCAAAGCACAATAAAGTTTTATTGATCGAAGTTCATTTCTATTATCAATCCGTAACTATTTGATTTAAAAAATTCTTTTTTTTCAAAATGAACCTTTTGAAATATAGTAATACAATTTATTTGGAAAAAGCCTCCATTTTGCAGTCAATTAAAATTAAATAAAAAGAGAAAATAAAATTATACATTTATAGGGTTAGAAACTTCCATCCTATCATTTCAATATTCAAATCACAATAATGTTTTATTAATCAAAGTTCATTTCTATTATCAATCCGTAACCATTTTATTTAAAAAATTCTTTATTTTTCAAAATAAACCTTTTGAAATATGGTAAGTGATTAATATTTTTGCTTTTAAAATAAAATTCAATATTTTTATTATTAATAGTTAATAAAAAGAATTTTATTTAGTTACCTAAAAAATTAAGAAGAAAATAAAAACCTTTATTAAAATATAGTTATTGAGTTATCTCATCTGTTTGTATATCTTTACTTTAGAAGTTTCCATCTTACTTTTTTAGTATAAGTATACTTTTTATTTTATATTTATATATATAAATAAATAAATAGTTCAATTAGACTTTAGATAATCTTAATCAAGAGCAGGATATGTTACTATTTATAAATTTTTCAATTTATGGATATTTCAATCAAATGTCTTCTAAAAAAGTAATAGTGAACCTATCTTTTACTATTTGTAGGAAGGAACTGAAAGCATATTTGTTTTTGTGAGTTTGTATATTGAAAATTTATTATATATGGGTAGTTGTTCTAAGGTGAATGATTGATTCTAAATTGACATGACGAATTAATTTGAAATGAATGATTTACATCTAATGTAAAGAAGGTTTGTTATAGTGAGGATGAAATCATCATTTAGCAAACAAGTCATCCAAAATATATGTTGAAGAAGTTTGATATGGATGATTGTAAATTAATCACTAGCATAATTTCTCATGGGGTTGTGTTGTGTGGAGAGGATGGTGCTATATATTGTTGGAAATTTGGTATTTCTAAATTACACAAGAACTAATATCCTTTATTTAGTTTCTTTGGTCTGAATGTATATGAAAGTCTATTTAAAATTTATTTGAAGACATCTAAGTAAAAGGAACTATAAATTTTGATATTCATTACTACACTTCTAATAGGTTTGAACTTGTTAATTTTAGTGATTCTAATTAGGAAAGTACTTTGGATTATAAAGTGTACATTTGATGAATGTTTTTCCCAGTTCTATTACATGTAATTGAAGCAAGAAAACTAAACTTTCTCTTTATTCCATATTCTCTTTCACCAATAAAAACAAAGTGTATTACAATATGTAAAAGAAATTGAAAGAAAAAAATGCCACATATAGCGAATTTTTCTGAAAATATGAATGAAATCAAATTTTCCTTTTTATTTTGAAACATCACTTCAATAAAAATCTAGTTTAAAACCAATATACTGAAATGAAATACTTGAATGCTAAAAATAACTTATAAATTTCTAAATATTAAAACTGTGTATTTTTTTAATACTTTTATAAATACTTTAGCACTCAATTAGAACTTACAAATAACCAAATGTTTAAACTATATATCTTTTACACTTTTACGACTCTTTTAGCATCAAAGAAAATATATATGTTTTTTACACTTTTTATAAGTCATTTTTAAAGTAAAGGAAAGTATATTGATAATTGATCCATTAGCTTTTCTCTTCCATACAGGTATCTTTTACAATTTCTCCACCTTTCTTCTATTAACTCTCACATCGGACATAAATACCTGTTTCCATATTAAATAACATTTTTAATGGTCAAATAAAAGGAAAATAAGACTTTTAGTATTTTAGAGGCTGCACCTTTTATGTTAGTAGGGTGTTTTAGCGCTCTTCTTTGTGACCTGAAAAATATCGTGTAGTGATAAAAGAATACATAATTTTATTTTTGAGAAATTCCCTTGAAAATTTGGATATGATTTTATATTTCATAGCTATTTATTGATAACATTCAAATTCACAGGTAGCGTTTTTATTAGTATTATATTCTTGTTTTTTCTTACATGAGAGGAAATGTCTAAGCTTTACTTTTCAGAGTTTTCATACCTATCCTATAAGGTACTCAGTTCACGCATCCATGACAACGTAAGGTTTAGAAAAATCTAAAAGATGCTACAATAATTAATTCTTTCAATTTTCTTAACATTTTAAGAACTATAGTGTATTATCATAACTCTCTCAATTCTCTTATAAACTATAACATAACTTTTTTCCGATACACTTATTTTATTATTTCCTTTAATTAAAGGTGAATTAAATTGTGCTGTGAGTAAAACTATAATCAAGGTCCTTTCCTCATGTGAATCATGCTGAGCACCTTCTAATTTTTTTATTAAATTAGTCATAACTCTTCTCTTTCTTTATCTCTTATTGAAATCTCAAATGGTTTGTGCCGGGAAGAACGCGACATATGTTAAAGTGGCTCACTCAACCACCCAGAAATAAAGGAAACTGAAATGTTAATCAATATAGAGGGATAGCCAACTCATGTTTACTAAATTCCTGAGATGCACCGCCTTACATTTCAGTTCGGGAAGTTTTCTCTAATTGTTTGTATTTAAAAGATTGCATTTATTTTTTCTTATAACAACATAAATTTTTGCTTTTGTTTTAATACTAAAAACATTATCTGCGGCATCTAAAAATTATGGGTTCATTCTTCGATGAAAATCTGGACCTATAAAGGCGCTAAGAGAGAAGAGACGGAGAAGGAAAAGAATCAGAATGAAAGAATTCTAATTCCACTGAAACACTAAAGGTACATCTCCACCAAAAGAATACCTGCAGATTGTGTCCATCGAAACAAGATACCACTAATCTGAAGAAAAATTGATTATATAGATAACTTCTACCAGGAAGAGGCTACCTGGCTTTTCTTTCATGAAGTAAATTAAATTAGTGAGCTGATGACTTACGTGATCACGATTTCCTGCATATTAGTGCCTGCAACTCTTGGTTTCTTTCCCACAATTGTTTTATGTTCTTCTGCAGTTCAATCACGTAATCTTTTGTTTGAAGAAGCACAGTATCTCTGGCTGCATTCTATTTGAGACAACAGCTAACAGCTGAAGAATTAGAGCCACTAACCATACACACGAACAAGATTTCAAAGCTGGAAAAATGAAAGATGTTAACAGAAACTATACCTGGGCCTTTATGGGGGTTGGAAATAATAATCCCTAACCACCACAATAAACAACTATTTGTTTGTAGGTTGCGTCTTTGTTTGAAGATGGAAGGACTGTGATGCAGGAGCATCCAACTCCGAGGAGACAGAAGTTGGTTGACAGTCTCACGAAGAGGCAGGAATACATGACATGGCTGGACAGGTGTTAGACTGTCAGTGATTTTACCTTATTTTAATTGTTTTATTTTTTCAGAAAGACATTAGGACCAGGTCGATTAGAGTTATGAATTGTTTCTTTTCAATAGAAATTATTAACAACAAATTAGGTTGTCAGTTAATTAGTTTCTTTAGTTAGTTAACTAGTCTCTTTACAGATTGTGTAGTTAGGAACAGTTAGGAATTGGTGGACAGTTACCCAATTCTGTTGGGCAGTTCTGCCTGAACAGAACTGTGGTGTTTCAGGGGTTTAAAAGAGGAAAGATAAACAATGTAAACGATTCCTGAAAAACAGAGAGAACCAAAGAAATACAGTCATTTCCAAATTAAACATTTTGTTTTACTTTATCTACTATATCATCACTGTAACAACAAATTTCATACATGAAAATATAATTCTGTGTGTAACTAAACTTGCGTTGGAGTAATAGTACAGAAAGAATTAACGAGAAGAGCAGAAAGCGGATACACAATTGATTTCTTCCAGACCGAGGAGAAAGAACAATTCCAAGTACAGTCAAAACTCCAGACAGAGGGAGCTAACGAGAACAACAGAGAGAAAGCATAAAAATATTACTTCCAGAACAAAAGGGAACGAGAAAATGCGTCCGTAAACCAACTCAGTAACCCATAAAAACCTTCACATTAATATGAATAAAGCAATACCATAATGAAATCAAAATAGCTGTATCATTTCATTATCAATACAATTTATACACAATCTAGTTGTCTCACGGTCCTCTCGAGACCAAAAAACTCATTCAACAGAACCGAAACAGAGTTACGCGAAAATATATTACATAACAGACAGAGTCACCAAAATTATTACAGCAAGAGCATACCAACGGAGTCGGCGAACCAGGGTTTCAGATACCCGAGAGTTCCTTATGACCGAGCATTCCTATTGACAGGACGAGGGTTTTGAAATGACCGAATGCCAACTGACAAACTAAGCAAACAACAAGATTTTACAGGACCAGGGTTCAAGGCATACTGCTAACCATCTACAGGATAAGGTTTCAAAGAACCCAGAAAAACGCATTGCAGAACGGAGACCCCAACAACAAGACCAACTTGCCAGAAGACCGGAGAAGTTACACCAACTAGGAGACCATTAAATTCATCGCACAGGCGACAGACAACTACCAAAACTAAATCTCAAAAACCTCTATGAACGAAAGACTGATATGGTAAGACCTTTACCCGGAGTAAGAAATTGGAGGGTTTGAATGACTGTCATTGGTCGTGGAGGACGCCAACCATAGGCCAACATCACCGAACCACCTGCAAACAAGAACGAGGACGGGTTAGCAGAGTTATAAACTGAATAATCCTTAAAGAAAAAAAACAAGAAGTGAATGTAAACAGAGGTGTAGAAGCTCACTTGAACAGAGGAGGCCGAACCAAACAATAAAATAGCCAATAACCCGTGAAGACACAGAGCGAAGGTGTCAGGGCGTGAAAAGAAACGGCAAAGTAGTTTAACGGGGAACAAGAACTCACCTTAGCAGTAGAACTGGAGTGCAAATGCTTGGAGTAAACCCTGCCATGAAACAACCTATTAGCATACCGAACAGGAACAATCTTTAAACAGCAAAATTGAGTGAATAAACCAGTCAACTGAATACAAACCCTGTGCAGAAGAACGACGCCTCCATAACCATTGAAACACCATCTCAAAAGCAAGAAGGGGTCGAGAGAACCCACAGGACAAGCCTCGAAAACCAGAGTGACGGAGGTGAAAGAGCTCTCACAGAGCAGAGCAGGACTCGGTAGAGTGACAAAAGTGCAAATGACAAATGAGTAGAGTAGGGTTGACAAAAGTCGAGTTGCCGTGTGAGGAGAACCGGCATGTGTAGGTGGGTAACCAGTGAGACCTGTTAAAACCCTAAAACCTTTACCGAGGGAACGTACCAACACATTAAGTCAACCATTAATTCATCCAGGACACGAGTCCTATCAACAACAGATCTTTTAGAATCGGCGGGAGGCCATCAGACTAAAATCATTTTGAAATGCATCAAGGAATTAAAAACAGTGAATGTACTTTGGTAAATAGATATGGGCAAGCATTTGTTTAGCAAATATTGTCCACACTCTATAAACACCTGCATGATTCTGATCACACTCAACAACAACATCATATTAATTTTGCTCTATCATGAATTAAATGTAAAATTGTATTTTGAGTTATATATGAATGTAAAAGTCAGTTTGTAATAGGTTAGAGAGTAAGAGGTTAGAGAAAAAGAGAGGGCAAGTCTCTACGGAGAAAATGGTAGAGCAAATTTTGGTGGACGCATAAAAACAACAATTATGGTATTTACTGTGTTATTCTGCATGAAATTATTTTAGTTTTTACTTAGTGAATGAGGTGCAACCTCATGTGAATGTATTTTCATGTTGTCAAATATAGTACTAAATTTTTATTGTGTTGCTTCAAACCTACTTTGTCATTTATATTATTCATGAGTCTCTCAAACTCCTTGCGCCAAATCCAAGTATGTGAAATAGTGTGTGAAATAGCTGGCCAAAATTAGTTACAGGGTTAGAATATAATACTAAGTTTTTATTGTGTTGCTTCAAACTTACTTTGTCATTTTTTTCATCAATAAATATTATTCATAAGTGAACGAAATCCAAGTATGTGTAATAGCTACCCAGGAGAAGCTAGCTTGGGCGAAGTAGATTGCAAAAGTCAAAGACCTCTCCCCCTCTGCAAAAATTAAATTTACTAAATATTTCTAATATGGCATTAGAGCGGGCTAAACTCTATTAGTGTAAAAACAAGTGATTTGAAAGCGAATTATTTTTTAGCATCTTTACTAGCAGGTAGAAAGTTTTTTATGCTTAGAAATGAAAACATCAAGCACAAGCTTCACTAATCCTCGAATACCTCAGTTTAATGACAAAAACTACGATTATTGGGCTATTACAATGAAGACCCCATGTTCTTCTTAAGACATTTGGGATTTGGTGGATAATGTTTTTCAAGAACCAGCAGATTGAGTAGGAGATTCAGTAGCATACAATGCCTTATCTCAACAAGAAAAATATTTGTTAAGGGACAACAGGAAGAAGGATTCAAAAACCCTATTTTATGTTTTCCAAGCAGTTCATAAAATTATTTTCTGAAGGGCTGCAGTAGCAACAAAGTCCAAGCAAGCATGGGACACTCTCCAGAGAACCTACCAAGGCATGGAAAAGTCAAGATAACAAAGCCGCAAATGTTGAGGAGAGATTTTGAAACACTTTGTATGAAAGAGTCTGAGAATATAGACTCATTTTTTGCACATGTAAGTGGGTTGGTTACTCAAACCATGTCTCATGGTAAGACACTTGAGGAAAGAAGAATAGTTGATAAATTTTTAAGAAGTTTGCCAGCAAGGTTTGAGGTCATTGTTGTGGCCATAGAAGAGACAAAGGATCTCTCACAATTCTCAGGGGATAAGCTTAACGTATCTCTAATTTATCATGAACATAGACTAAATAGAGTAGCAATCTTCTCATTGGAGGTTGCTTTCAAGACACAAGTATCTTTTGGTTAAGGTTGAGGCATAGGAAGATCATATGCTAGAGGAAGAGGAAGAAGCCCACACAGAGGTGGAAGAAGCAGCCCTTCAACCTCAAATGGAAGAGGCAGCAATCAAAATCCAAGTCAAAGCCTAAGCCAAAATAAAGCACAAGGTTAGAAGTATGATAAATCTCAAATTCAATTTCATTAATGTAAGAAGTATGGTCAGTATGCAAATGAATGTAGAAAGAAGCAATATGACATTACTAACAAACCAAATATAAATTTCACAAGAGAAAATCATAACTATGATAACATGTTTTTAGCTTGTAATGTAGCACAAGAAAAACAGAGCGATATATGGTATCTAGATTCAGGGTGTAGCAACCACATGACAGGA
>APFE031362989.1:6224-18627 GCA_000404065.3 Pinus taeda
TATGTGCAATCATAAAGCATAAATGATACATTATAATTTATTACATTTAAACATTAAGATTAAATTTACATCACATTTACTCATGATTGATCACATAATGAAAATAAAAATATCGGAATATCCAAAAGCAACCTTTATTATATATCCAAAGCTCAAAATCAGCCTTTATTTATATTAATATATGAGGCTGCAAGTACAATAAAGACTATGAGGCTGCAAGAGAGATCCAAATCAGGATTTTCTGCATCCACATCCCATTCTTTAGAAGGACCACTGTTGTATTGGGAGTCTCCTCCTACATAGTCGAACGACTTTAGTGCTCTTGATTAAATACAAGTTTCATACCCTAGTACCCTACATGCTCTTGATTATTGGGAGTTTCCCCTTTATAGAGGGCTTGGTTCTCTTGATTAAATACAAGTTCCATACTCTAGTACATGATAAAATCCAATGGGAACATTGCAATCCCCCCAATCCTGAAATCCTGAAAAACATATAAGTCTGCTGGATTTTGAGTGAGATCTAAAATTCTACTTTCTCCATATGAAATCTAATGAGGGCGAAACCACTCTCAAACATCCTGAGTCATTTCATGGTAATGTTAAAAATTTAAGTAAAAGGATGAAAATGAAAAATAAAGGAGAATCACTATATCCCTTTAGGAGAATCACTATATCTTTAAGAATTTAACATTACCATGAACTGCATATGCCTCAAATTTCCTGATGAACTGCATATTAACACTAGGGCAAAAATTCACTTTTATAACTTTAGACACGCATCTAGAAGCAACTAGAAGTCACTAGCATACCCTAAAAATAAATTAAAATAAATAAATAAATAAATAAAACACAAGTAAATGCTGAAACCTGGGTCGTACGGCCATGAAACGCGTTTCCGGCCGTATTGGCCACGTTTCAGTTTCGTGAAACATGGCAGTACGACCGGAAATGCGTTTCACGGTCGTACCAAATGCATTTCACTGTTTCGTACAAGTTTCCGTACGGAAACGTACCCCTGCCCCACGTTTCCTGCAACATAGCCCGCTGCCTATCCCTAGTCGACCTTGGGAATCCATCTCCATGGATTACATGTCAAGCCTCCCTTCCACTAAGCATGGAAACAACTGCGTTTTTGTGGTCGTCGACAGATTCTCGAAGATGGCCATTATGGTTGCTTGTAAGAAGAATATCACAGCAGAAGCCACTACTAAACTCTTTTTTGAACGAGTGTGGGTGCACTTTGGGATCCCACAGTCTATCATCTCATATCGAGACAGCAGGTTCCTCAGTACATTTTGGTCCAATCTCTGGTCGATGCTTGACACCAAACTCACTAAGTCCACAGCCTTCCATCCTCAAGTTTATGGCCAGACAGATGTTGTCAACAAGATGATCGTACACATTCTGCGCATGTACAACTCAAAGCATCCACGCACATGGGACGAGAGCCTCCCCTATGTTGAGCACAGCTACAACCGAGCTCTCCACAGCTTGACTGGCCACAACCCTTTTCAGGTGGGCTTGGGATTCCAGCCACTATGTCCCATTGATGTGGCCATGCCATTTTGCAGCTACTCACGCAGATTCAGCTCATGTCCAATTCGAAATAGATAAGGCAAACAGCTTCATTGAGCACATCCAACATATTCGCCAGCAGGTCCATGACATTCTGGAGAAATCAAATGCCAAGTACAAGCAGCGACATGATCAACATCGGGTGCCACACAAGTTTTAGGTGGGCGACAAAGTCTGGTTGCATTTGCAAAAGGAACGCCTTACCGGAGCTTATCGGAAACTCAAACCACTCCAATATGGTCCTTACACCATTACCAAGGCTATGGGAGACAATGCGTTTGAGCTCAACATTCCCCCATTCCTTGGCCTGCACCCAGTGTTCAATGTGGACCGCGTTCGGCCATACTTTCCACCATTACTAGACACATCCGACATTGCAAAACAGCTCACACCCACAAAGTTAAATCCAGATTGCATGGAACAAGCTGCACTGATCCGATCATGGACACACAGATTAAGCACACTCACATATCGAGTTGTCAAAGTGGGCCAACTCCTTCACCAGGGCAAGTGACTCACCAGGGACCAAGTTCAGTAGAAGTTTCCTCATCTCATGGAGGAACTCAATGCAGTGGGGACCATTACTTCCTGGGGGGGGGGGGAGGAATGATCCAGGTGGATATTGGTGGCCACTTGTCAAGTCCACTTGGACCCCCACCATTGTTTCTTTCAGCTTTTCAGTTTCCTTAATTGTAGCACAATTTACTATTTTTAGCAGTTTTTCGGGTCTTGAACTTTTGGAGCTGTTTCGAGGCCCTAAACCGTGTTTTTTTGGAAAACTAAGAGCAACATGGGTCTATGGACCGATGTTTCTCTTCCCAAAGTTTGTAGTTATGGGATAGATCTTTCTAACGAGATACTGTGCGCGTCAAACAAAGATCGTATGTCAAAGTTACGGCTCCGGGAAGTTGATGTACCAATTTACCCAAACGGGGTCCACAGTTTGGCCGTTTTGTCTTCTAGGGTTAGGTTTCTGGATGTTTGGGGTTTTCCATTGTTTCTCAACGATAAATAGGCCTTTGAGCTTCATTATAACACAATTGAGGGGCATGTAGCCGCCACATCTCTTCTCAGAGATAAGCTACCATCACCCTAGCTGGTTTATTTCCATTGTTGTTTGTAAGCATATTTCAATATTTTACATTAATGAAATGAAGTATTATTTCCGCTGCATCTCTTTGTTTATGGTTATCTCTGTAATTTGTTGCGTTCCTATTTAAATCTGGATCAAGAGAGGAGCAAACAACTGAAGAAGGCTATTGCTAGTCATTTGAGTTGTATTTCAGCCATAAAAAGTAATGGTATAGGTACAGGATAAAGTTACCATCACCATATCCACACAGGGAAGGCACTCTAGTGAAATCAAGGTGTGAAAATATCACAAAACTAAGTTGCAAGAAACGTGGGTCTAGGGGTCGTTTCCCTGGGGAAACGAAACGGAAACGCGTTTCCACGCCGTACGAGCCCCGTTTCCAGCAAATTAACACTTGTTTTTTAAACTTTTTTTTTGCTAATTAATTTTTAATTAGTTTTAGGGTTTCTAATGATTTCTAGAAACCATTTCTAAAGCTATAAAATAGCAGTGCCTCTCATTCTCTCATAATTCATTAATGCTTTATGATTGCACATATATATATTAATAATTTTAAATGTTTAATATTAATATAATTATATATATAATTATATATAATATTATATATATATATTCGCGTTTCCCCGTTTCCAAAATTTGGGGAGGTCGCGTTTCGTTTCGCTTCTGCATTTCGTTTCGCTTCCCCGTTTCCCCGTTTCGTGCAACTTAGTCACAAAATATAGCATGAATACAAGATGGTTGGCTGGTAATAAATTCCTCAAAGCTAAGATATAGCTCAAAGACCTGATTAGAATCCCTGTAGACAAGTTTGACATGATCATCAGAGTAAAAATATGCATGTTAGTGGTGTTCAAAGGACGATTTTCAACACTAATTTGTGTGTGAAAGGCTTCATTTGTTCTAAACCAATGTTTATGTGGGATCTATCATGACCATTTGTTTCTTCTATTGAATAGTACAATGCATGTATGGCTATTACTGAGAGTGACCATAACCTTGTTGTGTGCATATTTCAACTCTAGATATTGCATTTGTTGATGAAGCAGCCTGCAGAAGAAAGTATAGAGATTTGATACATGAAAAACAGACGCTGAAACAATTCTATCACTTTTTAATATCATCTTCTATCATATCATTATTACCAGCCATACGGTACACTAGTTGCAAGGACAGCAAGCAAGATAAATTCAAGGCTGTTTTGTAAATGAGCACTTCTGGGAGTTTGTTGAAGCTGATGTTGAGAGGACATCAACACAGACGTCCATAGATAATTATTTTAGCCTTATGGAAAGCAAAAACTTTGTAACCCAAACCTTCTGTTCTCATGTGTATTCTAAGTGTAGTTGGGTAAGATTTTCTTGAGAATAAATGGATACATTTGTGGAGCTGTTAAGAACATCACATTTGCTGTTGAATGGGTCACCTTTTACAATGATTTAATATGGTCTAGGATGAAATTTTCTGCAACGACTTCACTCAGCAATGTGCATGAGAAAATTCCGTTTCAATTTGAACGTGGGAACAATACCTCCTCAGTAACAATGATTCACCAAAACAAAGAGCAGACCTAGAAGAAAACTTAACATACGCTACAACCATTGATCCAAAATGAATTCGGAGGAAATTCTGTATTATTTGAACAGCCAAGAATTTGTGCTACAAAGGAATTTTGCCCAATTTTAGTAATATTAATTAAAAAAGGGAAAATATTATTGGAGAAAGGTGGCTAGTATTATTTTTTTGGAGAATGGCGGAAAATATTATTTTATTGGAGAATGGCGGCAAATTATTATTTTATTAAAATGGAGGCAAAAGTCACCTCGTGGAAATTGCGCAACCCCCCACGCACCCCCACCAATAAAATAATATTAAAAAGGAGTCTAGAAGCTTGTGGAGAAATTATCAAAAGGAGGATGGACTCATTTGTTGATCATCTTTGACTATTACACTTCACATTTCATCTTTTCTTGGAGTTGTTTAGCTCGAGGGCCAGAGTGTTGTTTAGCACTTGAGTTTCAAGTGAAGCCCAAGCCGGCTTCGGAGGACTTCGAGTACCTCCCTAGCAAGGGATTGGAGGAGTCTACTTAAAGTCTTTCTACGAAGTTTCATCTATAAAATGGTCGGATCAGCAGTGCACATTTGTAGGGTGCAGAAAAGGGAGGTTGACTTAGCCATTTGCACAGGTTGGAGAGGAGCTCGTGTGGTAAACTTTGCAGGAGGATTTTCTCCCTTTGGGAGTGGGAGAATGTGAAAATTTCAATTATTGCAGCAACTGGAAATTATTCGTATAACTGGTTAGTTATTAAGCAGTTTATTTGCTATGGCAAATAACAAATAAAATCACAACTACAATTTTCACCATAAAAACACTCTGGAAAAAATAAACGGGAAACTTAGAAATATAGAGCGCACACACAATAAAATTGACAATTATTTTTGGACAATTGTCTCCGGAAAAACCCAATGCAGGAAAACCGGTGCAACAACTAAGGGTTTTTATTATTATGCAGTAGCAAGAAATTTTGAGTAAAACTGGATGCCCAAAATTGGCAATTCTCTACAAGATAAATTGGCCACAAAAATTAGTGAGACATTTTTTGCCTCACCCAACATGGATCCAACTCCAAATATTGGCACAAACTGGGCTGCTCGAGTCCTTGTGTCAGCCTTCTGTGTAGATGTTGCACAGGCCCTCACACGCACTGCCTGGAAGTTGCTCTGATCAAGCTGTCCTGCCCAACTCAACCTTTGAGAATGTCTCACTAGCCCCTCCGAAAATTCTCTCGACCTCCAACAACTAAATCAACCCTCACTCCAGCTAAATAAAACTCTGCCTCTGAAGTTTCTTGTGCAGCCTCACTGAGGAAACTCGGCCCTCCTATAGCTGACTCTCTGGAATTGGAAAACTTCCTTTGGACTCAATGTCTTTGCGTCCCCTCTCTAACTTGAACTTCTCTTTGTTGAATCACTGCAATTAGGAATCTCAATTTCTACCAAGGAACTTGACCTCTTGTGTGTTATTCTTCAACCCCATCGACCTCCTCTTATTATCTCCAGTTGGATTACCAACAGCCACGATTAAGTCCTTATCGATGGCTAAGATCATCTCTAAGTCGATCCATATGAGTTTCTAGAGAATTCTCACCTTTCACAATTAATTCCTATTAATTAATCGATTTCCCTAGGTTAGACTTGGGAAGTTTTAATTATTGATCAATTAATTTAATTGAGCAGTCTTTAGGTGCAATTTCCAGAAACGATTTCTGGGTTTTGGATATCTCTTGTGTTTTAGCCTCTCCGCAAAATTTGAGACTAGAACACCATCCGATGCTACAAAAATTAACAATTTAGTGGCATTTTGCTGTGGTAGTTTGGGGCTTTCTTGAGGGCCGATTTTCCCCTTCTTTTGGTAGTGCGTGAGCTTTCCTGGGTAGAGGTTGCATAGGCATTGGAGTAGGATTGTTTGGGGAGGCGAGGAGTCTAGGAGTTGGGCCTTAAAAGACTAATTTTCTAATTGGAGAGGAGTCCTTGGACTGAGAATTGAAGGGCTTCTCCAGTAGGTGGGTTTCTTCACAGAAGCATACTTGTTGGTCAGTTAGGTTGTACACACTTGTTGCTGGGCTCTCTCGTTGCTTGGAGGGAAGTTGAATCCTTTATGGGTTTTTGTGGGTATTTGGAGGAGAGGCCATAGCTGTTCAAAATTTTCTTAGTAGTATATAGGGAAGAATTCTAATAGGGTATATAGTTAGTCAGAGAGTCACTTGCACCCTTTTGGAGGGCGTTTTCATCATCTGGATTCAACCCAAACCATTTCTGAGATTTTGTGGATTTTGTGAGAGGAGTCTAGGGCTAAAATTTTAGAGCATTCTGTGGAGTCTTTGGCCCTGAGGACATCATTTCAGCCAACATCCAATAGGAGATTATTTCTGGGCAGTGCGCATTTCTTATTTTGGGTCATTTCCCCATCCGGGCTCGAGATCTATCATTGGGGTCTTGTATAGCTTGCTTGGAAAGCCCAGGTTCTATCATTTCAGCTCATTTTGTGTACTTGTTCCCAGTAAATTTTTAAAACGGCTCAAAATCTTTTGTTGGTGTCTATGTGTTTTTAGTTGGGTTGTGATTGTTTATTTATTTTGTTGTTCCTTGTACATTGCTTTGGTATAACTATTAATTTTTCCGTTAGGGATATTACAGTGGTATGAGTGCATGTTCTTGGCCAGCAAGATCATGGAGTTGGGCATGCATGCACAATGATTAGTGGGACTATGGACATTCCAATGACACAAGGAAGAAGGACTACACAGGGAATCACGGATGACATCTTCAGAAATAATGAGAAAATAATAGAAATTTTGGCCTAGTTGAGTAGTGATAAGAGGGTAAACCAGAGCCATCCTCATCCTTATGACAAAGACCCTAGAGGTGCACAAACCATGGGAGTGAAATCATCCACACCATACAAGGGAGATCAGTTGAATCACGAAATACAAAAGCCGATGGGAAAAATGACCCTCACCAACTTTGATGGTTCAGCGAGGAGTTCTGCCAGAGGATGGGTACAAAAACTGGACGCATACCTCCAACAAAACCCCATGATAGAGGTCGATGCTATTAGGTATGCCACCTTACATTTGGATGGAGATGCACATGAGTGGTGGTACCAAGGGCTGATCACTTGGGGTCATGCAAGCATCACGCCCTACACATTGTTTACGTAGAGGCTCGTAGAGCGATTCGACTGGAAGGATACCAAGCCCCCTCAAAGGGAGTGGAAAAGACGAGGACAGTTAGATGATGAGACCAGGAGGGACCTCCAGAGGAGGAACTTTGCTTCAAAGGCCATGAGTCGTGGATGTGATTCTTGACATCGAGCATGAGAAGGAGATTGCGCATGAGGTAGATAATTCCTGTGGTTGTGAGGGTATAGATTTGCCTAATGTGACTCCAGAGTCACCCCTATTGTTGAGCACATTGATGGCTCGAGTTGAGACAGTGGTAGAGAGAGTGGAGCATGCACCCATAGGGCCATCCACTAACAGGGTGTCAGCAGGCACAAAGGCATTCAAAGCCGCGACAGAGTTTCCAGGCAGTAGCCACTTGCAGCAGAGTGGTGAACTGGAGAACGCGAGAGAGGTTTTGTGCCCAATTAGTGGCCAAGATGACTCGCGTTGGGGGATAGTTGAAAATCCTAAGGATGCACAGAGTAGGAGACAAACAGGGAGAGGAGCTACCAGTGATGATGCAGCATGGAGAGAACATATAGGGACGTGAGCTCAATGAGGATGTTATGCATGGTGAGCTACCTGTGGAGGGGCAACTGCTGACTCATGTTGAGCCCATAGTAGAGGATGGGCAGTCATCTTTTGGGTTAGCCATTGATGGGGAGCAAACATATGCAAAGGAAACCAACAGAGCTATAGTACTTTCAAACAGTAGCTCTCTTCAGGCATATATAGATGGGGTTTGCAACACTAGGTTACCTATGCACATCGAGGAGGAGCCAGAGTTGCCCAGCTAGATCTTATGTATTGATTAGACCAGTGGGACAAGGCAACTTGATTTGTGCAGGGCACAACATTCGCATGATGGAGTTGTTACAAGGACAGTATTCTTACATTCGATCCCTCACGGGGTTGGATGGCGAGAGGTATTGAGCTGGTACCCGATGGAGTGGGCTAGATGTTTGGATATATCCATGGCCACAGTTCAGTAAGGATCCTGGGTTACCAAAGGTACTTGAGAGCCACTTTGTTGTTGGGATACAAGTGGGATTCCCCTTCACATCATGGATTTGGTTAGTGATGGTGTTAGCACTCTTTCAGATCTTCATCAGATGCCCAGATAACACTAATGACAGGTTGGATTGACAGGTGGGCAAGTAGTCTTCGTGAGATGTCTTGGCATGTTGGTTGTGCATGGGGTCATGGGATGATTAGCATACTCTCGCAGGAGCTTGTAAGAGGAGGTGGCATTGGCAAACCTCCAGATAGGGCGTGTATGGAGACGATGCTCTACCATTGATGTATTGGGCATAGAAGCCACCAAGGATCGACACTGTAGTGTTATTCCCATTAGCATGTGAGGAGTTAGGCCGCTCATGTCTACTAAGGAAGATGACAAGATATGACTCACATCATGGTGGTTTCACTATTACAGTAGCATGTGAAAATTCCTAAACCAGAATCCCTATTGCAGCAACTGATGGCATTTCTCCTTTGTTAAATTCCTTTAAACAAATTACTTGCAGTTTCCTACGACAAATATCAAAATACATACACTACAATCTTCACTTAATTTATTTATATCAATATGTGGAAACAAGAAACTGAGAAAGAAAGAAAATACAACACAATAACACCGTTATTTTCGGACAAATGTTCTTGGAAAAACCCAATGTGGGAAAACCAGTGCAACAGATCCGAGGGTTTTATTATTATGTAGTAGTAAATCTGAGTACAATTTTCTTGGATGCTCAACTAGCAAGCCGATACAGAGAGAAACTGGACAAAACAAATAGTGAGATGCTCTCACCCTGTGACTAGAAGAATCTGAGTTTGATCACACTGGACTGGAGTCGTTGCGTGGCCTCTGTGCAAAACTGCATAAGCCTCACGCAGTCTCTGCGTCACCCCTATTAAGAATCATGCTACTCCTCCTTCAAACCCTTTGCTGGCTGGAAATTCCGAATTTCTGCCTCCTTGTCTCACGCCCCAGCTCCCGGCTTCTGAAACTCAATTTCCTTAGCAGGAATTCGATCTCCCTCTAAGGCCCGTGCTGCCATTGCATCAGCTCTGCGTGGGCCAATGTCTACCTCTGTTTGGACATCGTTCACCCTCTCTGCCTTGTACTCTCTGGCCCAGGAAAACTTCCCTCTTCCGAAGACTATCTCTGCCCCTCACTGCAAGAGATCACTTTGATCACTCCTCTAGCAATTGTTGTGCTGCCCTTTCTGAGAAATTCGATCTTCTTGATCTCTCTCGATGTGTCTTCCAAATGACCCTCAAGCCTCCTTAAATAATCTTTTCATTGACATTCAACAACCCAGATTAGAAGCTAATCAATGGCTAAGATCATTTCTACTTGATTCTCGTCATCTTCTAGAAGTTACACCCACAGTTCAATTAATACCCATTAATTATTTTAATTTCCTAAGTTTAGACTTAGGGACCCATTAAAAATAATTAATTATTTTAATAAAACTGTCTCCTAGTGGAATTTCTCACAACGCTTTCTAGGTTCTTTGGGATACATGTGCCTAAGCCTCCCTGCAAATATTGAGACTTAGAGCACATTTGATGCTACCATAAATCAATACTCCCTCTTAGTGAGGAATGTGCTCTAGCAATGCCTCCGACTGAAGCATCACCCTAACTTCATAACATCGTCCTCTGCGCTGCTAATGTCTAACATGCTATCTGCCAACTACTGTGTTGTTGTTGCAATTGTACTGTTGCTGACACTGCCACTGTCAACACTGCATCCGTACTACATCTCCCTCTAAATTTCTACATTTGTGCTGCTGCTGGCACCTATGTGGAAAATGACGGGAAAAGATTGAGATTAAATCCCCAAAACATGGTTTTTTTGGCTGGCTGATTTTTTGCCAATTTTTTCCCAGTTGAAAATGTCGGGATCAAATCGAAAAAGTCGAGATTAAATCGAGACTTTTTCCAAAAAATCGTGAATGAGGTAATTTCTTTAACGATTTTTTATTTTATTTTTTGAAAAAATCGGGATTTTATTGAAAAAGTCAGGATTTAAAAAAAAAATATTTTTTTAATTTTGCCGACTTTTTCAAAAAGCTCTCGACTTTAACGACTTTTTCAATTTCTGGACCCTTGCCGATTTAATCCCGACTTCGACTTTTTCCACATTGGCTGGCACTGCATTAGCAATGGAAAAACATCCCAAATTACTAAACAAGTGTTCAGCATAGATGCATCTCGATGCTGAAGATCTGATTGCTGCTAGTCCCATGCTATCCCTTTGAAGCCACTGCGCTACCGCTGCTACTGCATCGTGCCTCTCTGCACAATTACAACTCTGCACTGCGCTGCTAAGACTTGGCATTCTAGCTACTACATCTATCGCTTCAACACTCCTCCGCACCAACTGACACTGATCCATCCTGCTACTTCTGATCTGGGCTCTCGTAGCAAGGAATTGATTCGAGAGGTGGGCTCCTCAAGGATCCTGCCCATATGTAGCTCTTTCGAACTACAACTCTAAACCAACCCACCTCTCTCCTGGAGGTATCTCGACTGTCATGGCAAAGTCCTCCCCCTCGATCTTCACGGGTGCAACCTTCAGATCATGCTTCTCATCTTTGTCCTTCTTCCTAAGAGGACATTGTGTTGCGTAGTGACCCATTTCACCACACTTTAAGCATTTGATCTTCAAGACGTCCTTCTTCCACCTCCGCTGCTCTTGCTACCCCTTGGATGCAAGGGCTACTTTCTATTCCTCCTCCTTCGGCTTCGACCCACTTCTGCTATTTCCGTAAAGCTTACACTTGACTAGATCTCTCCTCTGCTCTTCCTGCTTGAGAGCTGCCCACATACTATCCCATTTTGGCAAAGCTGCCTTGCCCAAGATGCTCTGGACAAAGACTTGCCGCTCTTCTGAGATTGAGTTTAGGGCCAGTCTCACCATCTCAGAACCTTGAGGTGTAGACCCCACAGTTGCTAACTCATCCTGGGTCTCTTGAAGCTTCGTGAGTAACAAATCAATGCGCTCCCCCTTCTGCATCTATGCAAATCTCAATTTTTGCTCCAAGTACATCTTCCGCTGCTCGGAAGATCCTTGATACAATGTTGCCAAGGCATCCCACATCTCCTTAGCAGTCCCTCTGCTAGCGATGTGACATACCACATGATCCTTTACTCCATCAAGGATCATCCTCTTGGCCTTCGCTATTTCTCCCTTGTACTTCTTCAGCTGATCTGGATCCGTGGGCTCAACCACCAAGTTGTCGACCTAGGCCTTGAGAAAATGCTCATCTAGAAGGCATGACATCCCCGCCTTCCAGATCACATAGTTGGATGCCCCATCCAACCTGTCTTGATCTCTCAACCCACTCGTTGCCATCTCTACCACGAAAATGTCATATAGCTCCTCACTGTCTCTTAGTGCTGTTGCTTAGGCAATAAGAAAACAGACTTCTTGGTGAGAAGTCTACCGAGGAAAAATTCCCTCTTTGTGCTTCTCTCTGTTCTAACTTCTTTCAGCCCAGCGATTTGCCTGCTGAAAATTGTGTCCCACCCAATGTTACTTGGGAGCGGGAGCGGAAGCAGGGAGTGGGAGCGGGAGCGACCATTTTCAGAAGCTCCCAGTTTGGGAGCGAATCCGGAGCGATTTTTTAAAAATATATATATTTTTTAATTTTTGATACATATATGTCAACAAAAACATGTAGAATGATGAATTAGACATAAAAAAACATAAAAACACATAGATTGATCATTGAACCATATCACATCAATCATCTAGAAATTATAATCGTCATCAACCATGTCCACAAGATAGTAATTTTACACATATTACAACTGCAACATATTGAGTCTCATGAATCATGATTCATCACATTCAATCTTAAAGTTTCAACTTCAAGTTTTAAAAATTGAAATTCAATAGCATTTATCATCATTGATCACCAAAGTTGTACAGGTACTTGTAAGCTAAGTTTAACCATTACAAGAAGTAATATCTTAGATATTTCTAAGTCCTAACTTCT